>JAUYWV010034119.1:0-16583 GCA_032274565.1 Nematoplana nigrocapitula
GTGCTACACTCGAATACACATGCACTGGAGCCCATTTTGGTGAGACAGACAATAGTTCATTGTCTAGGAGTGCATTCTGTGAGACAGACAATGGTCTATTGTGTCTGCGCGCACCTGTCACGCTTCATTGCGCACGTTAACACACACTACAGTCCGGCCGCCTCTATTTTCAAAATTTAACTAGCATTAGATAGGAAATGTTTTATCGCAGTAGGGGCGGGTGACTCATCGGTCGGAAACGTGTTCGTGCGCGTGGGGGCCCTCAATCAACCGCCCTCAAAGAAGTGGTCCAGAGTGTAGCTCTAGTATACTACTGACAATACTCCTTGCAGCTTGAAGGAAAGTCCAGTGGTATATCAGTCAGTTTTCTAGAAACGACTCCGCCTACCTAGGTCACACACTACATCATTGAGGAAGAATGTATGATTGCAGAACGATCTGGCAAATACCAATTGATGCGCCTGTGGAAGACAACTGCGTTGAATACCGGTCTTCAAGCAGGGAGTCATTATTTTTTCATAGAGCTTCGTACTTTCTCTTTGCTATCGACTATCAATTTTTTGCCCCCTGAATTCTTATCCGCAAAAGACTCGTTTAAAAGTTATTTCAAAATTTTCAAAACGCTTGACCGCATTCTTTCCTGTCCGAGCTAGGGCATATTTTTACCATTTTTCTACTAAAATAAGTATTAAAATTCTCATACTACTAGACAAGAATTCAGTAATATACGTAGATATATTTGCATTTTCTGTATAACGTTAAACAAAAATAATACAGGAAATGAGGAAAATTTACAAGATTTCATCAGATAACTTGTGTGAAAAATAGTTTTTGCCAATAGAATATAGAATAGGAGGAAATAGAATATAAGTTAGCTATTCAGTTTTTCGTTTAAGGAATGAAGTTACCACAGACAGTACAGCTATCTCGATAACAAATGGGATAGTTGGGTTGAAGTAGCCGGGGTGAACAGCGGAGTTTTCTAGCCAGATCCTCCCGAGATTGGTTGACCAACTCCGAGAAGGGTAAACTGCGTTGGACTGTTCTCAAGGCCAGATACTGGAGTGGTTTTGGTTTTGTAAGATGCATCGAGCGGAACTTGGCAAGACAATCATGTACAGCCTCCTGATCTTGAAAGCTGAGAGCGGACCGCCATTTATGCACCTCCATTTCAATGCCGACCAGAGCCATCTTGAAGACTGCCTGGTCCTGCAATATGCCTCGCTGCAGCGTGTGGAGGATCAGGATCATGTAATAGTCAATGGGGATGCGGCGGTCGATAGGCGGCCTGTTGATCTCCAAGCTGTTCATCCAGCCGTATTCCCCGTTCAGTATTAATTTCATATAGCCGGCGAAGAAATTACGCACACTGTGGGCATAGAACGGTGGACAGGTAGCCCAGTTGATTCGAGGATTTACGAGAATCCAATCGGCCGCTGCCAGAATGCGAGTATAGTTGGTGTGGTAAAGACATTCGTATCTGTTGAGCATGGAGTTGACCACATCTGATCGAATGAAGTGATCGATCTGCTGCTGCTGCAAGTCGTCGTCGATATCAAACAAGAAGTTGTCGAGTCGGCACACGAATGGAATGGCCACAGTTAGAATACGGACAGCCCTAAATCCGTGCAAATAGTTTTGGAGATAAGCAGCAAAATGATAGCGTACTCGGTCATTGTTGAGCAGGTCAAGGAAGTAGGCGCTTGGGAGTGAAAAGCGGATAAAGTAATCGATAATGTTTAGATATTGATCCTCTTGAAACTCGTTGAATGGTTTTGCTCTGATCATCTGACGAATGTCCTCCACCTCTTCGATAGCTTCGCTAGTCGACGCCTCAGCCTCAGCTGCGAATTGATAGAAGATGGGGATAAGTGCGATCTGGTGCTGATCAAGAGTGTCGTTGAACGAGTGGAGCATGTTCGCCATCATCCGAAGTGGCTGGTCTGGGAACACCATCGGACTCGTATACAGGCTGCAATATTTCGGCGGTTTTAATTCTTGTACCTGGAACAGAGTAAGAACAAAGCGATGTTCAGCTGGAATAGTACAGGAGCGTAGAAACAGGTTCGGCAGATCTGGCACTCGCCGTATCAATATTTTCATTGTTATTTTTTTTAAATGTGGGGCACAGCAGAGAAAATTTGGGCGGGCCCCACATACATTTACAATTCTTTGTTGCCTCACGCGTACAGATTAATTGCTTGGTGAGACTTATATTTCTTTGTAGTACTTTGTTAGATAACGATACCAGCAGGTCGCACAAAGATTTAACCTTATTTGTCTTTTAAATGATCCTTCTTACAAGATAATATAAATTTTTATTTGCCGTTGCACGCGTACAGAACGTTTCAGTTGATGCGACCAATACTTTCTAGACTTGTACATCTTGGAATTTGAGTACAATTGTAATTGATGTTCTTTTGACGGAATGTGGCAAAGCCGAACATAACTTAGGCAAAATTAGTTATCGTGAAACGACTGGCTTGGCAAAAACGAAATACAGGCGAATATCAGAAACTTTCAAGCCAATAACATCTACAAAATCTTTTATAGATTAAATTATTTGTTTGGGTTTTCTCGAAATTTAAATTTTTTCATGACCTACACGACAACTTTCTTTGATTTACATTCATGTATTCCAAAATAGATTTAATGTTGTAATTTTAAATGAATGCTATTATTATTAGTCATTCAACTACTAATTCTTTATTTGGACATTTTGCAAATATCAGCCCCAAATTAATAACAGTCCGACATTTTTCACAGGATAGGAAGTCCGGTATTTTTAAAGCTCCGAAATATTTCCCACGACATTTCAAATCCAATATTGCACTAACTTTACATAGCAATAATTAAAACGTTTATTAATAATAATAATAATTAATTTTTTTGATAATAGAAATAGAAAACATTAAAGAGCAGAAACAGAAAACTTGAGTTAACGATAACTATATAGGTCAGTATAAACAAACAGCAAAATCATTCAATAGCAATTTTGTTGGCGAAGTACTTGACGCGGAGACAGAAAATCGACCGGAAATCAAACATCTGGGCACTTTGTCTTAAAGGGGATGGTTCACAGACTGAGCATTGTCTAGCAAAAATGCGTGACACGCGTATGTTACTTCTCTTTGAAATTGTCCATCGCAAAACCACATCGGCAAACATGGGGAAAAGTTATCTGTTTTACTCGACGACGAACTTGGTCGACGATTCCAACAACATGACTGGACAAAGGACCAAAAGGTTCGACTGTGTAAAGTTGGAGTGACTGAATCACACTGTTGTACAGTAGACCAGCCAGAGTTCGTCATGTTTCCGAAAGCGTTTCAAGATTCGTAGGAGATATAGAGTCGACGGGAGCAACGAAGTGGCAATCCTAAGTTAAGCTGTGTTCAAGATTCGTAGTAGATAAAGTCGACGGCAGCAACGAAGTGGCAATCCTAAGTTAATCTGTGTTCAAGATTCGTAGTAGATATAGAGTCGACGGAAGCAACGAAGTGGCAATCCTAAGTTAAGCTGTGTTCAAGATTCGTAGTAGATATAGAGTCGACGGGAGCAACGAAGTGGCAATCCTAAGTAAGGCTGTGTTCAAGATTCGTAGGAGATATAGAGTCGACGGAAGCAACGAAGTGGCAATCCTAAGTTAAGCTGTGTCGACCAGATGACGCCGAGGACTTTTATGGAGTTCTGCATATCAAGGTAAGGTCCAATCAGAAAGACTATACCGCTTTGTCATAATAAAACACTGGGTTTTACGGGGATTTAAGGAGAAACCATTCCTCGAAGACCAACATTGAATATTCTGAAATTCCAGGCTCACAGTTTCGGACAGGTCACTTCCGAGCAAAGCGGAACAAACCTTCGTAGTCTCGTCGGCATATTGCATTAAATGAATAGTAGATAGACATGGACGAAAATCATGGCACATCAGAAGAAACAAAAAAGGGTCAAGCAAAGACCCTTTTCGGATCACCACTAGAAACAGTTAAGTAAGTACTGCGTTCAATGAGGTAACTGTTTAACCAAGAAATAAAATCAGCGGGAAGTTTAAGAGCCTCAGCTTGTTTAAAAGTAGATGGTGAGATATCGTGACAAATGTGCCGGCTGAGATGCGCGGCTTAATGTTTATCGACATTCTAGTGACTTAAGTATTCGATTTATTTTCCGTTGCGAGCTGTAATCATTTGGTTTTCGGTGCGAGTGCATCACTCTGGTTTGGTTGCTCAGATCGCGAGGTACGGTTTTTCTTGATAATTTATCTGTGTCACGATTTGTATATTATAAACATGTTTATTATTGTAGAAACCGCATTTGCTTGGAAAATATACAAGACGAAAGGCAAAAGGCGTCTTTATATATTGTAGCGCGTTTCTCGTGATTTAAAAGACCATACAGTTTCTCTCGGCACGTTGTCGGATTTTTGGAGAAGAAGGGCAGAGGATTATGAAGCTCAGTTCAGCCAGTCAACATCAGGTACGTCTCGGAATTAGTGGTGTGAGCTGTGAGTTCATCCGTGTGTTTACTGTTTACTCTGTGGCCTTCTCTGGTGAGTTTCACTTGGCCCCCTTTTTGGTATTCTGTGGTGACTGGGGCCAATATCAGTGTTAATTAGCAGTATTTGTGAGACCTTATTTGTGACTGGATTGTGGACAGTGTCATTTTGGTGTCACAGTATTGGACAATTTAATTCGCGTTTCGGTAGTACTTAGTGGTCTTTTTCTCTCGCTATATTGTTTTTTCGAGTCACAATATTGCACAATTTAATTCGCGTTTTGGTAATGCCTATAGTGATTTTTTCTCTCGCTATATAGTCTTTTGGGTTTAGTCAAACATGTCTGATAAAGGTGATTGTGTACCTGATGATGTTATAAAATTAAAGAAGACTAGGTCGGGTCATTCTGGGTACCTTACTCGCATGTATAATGAAATTAAAGATTTCATGAGAGATTATGCTCAAAAGGAGGCTGTACGTTTGAAGAAGTATATATATAGTTGGATGTAGCCTTTCACTGTAAAATAAAGAACGCGTCGGGAACACATGGAACGCATGGGAGAACGCATCCATGTGTTCCCGATTTTTTGGGAACGCATAGCTCTATGCGTTCAGGCGTTCTTATGCGTTCTTATGCGTTCCCGATTTAGTTGAAAAATATCGGGAACACATGAACGCATGCAAGCGTTCTTATGCGTTCTTATGCGTTCCTCGGTGTTGATGCCTGCCGGGAATACTTATTGTATAGAAGCTATAATGTTTAATACTATACATCGTATAATAAATGGTAATATTAATATAAAATTATTTAAAATATTTTAGTATTATAGACTACAAAATCAACATATAGTCTGTTTTTATCAGGCCCGGCCAAAATCGGAAAATCTGTAAAATTGGTCGAAAATTGACCTTGGGCATAAGGCTGTACACAATAATTTGGGCCTGCCCCGACAAAACAATAGCTGATATGTTCATTTGAGACCATAATTTACATGACTACGTAAAAGCTTTGAACTAAAAAAAACTTGAACTCTGGTCCCCATGCAAAAATTTTCGATTTATATGTATTTAGAGTGCTTTTGTATTGACTCTTCTGGGCCCAATTTCAAATGTTTTTCTACAGTTTGTACTTCATCCTGTTCCTCTCGAGACCGTCTACACAGTCAAACAAGGGGGACAGATTGGAGCTATGGTATGGCCGCTAGAGCGGTCCAAATTCCGACCAGTGTCCAATTTGGCTAATATGCGAAAATTGGCCTCCGGGTCACTAGCTCCCAGACGACGTGGACTTTCAAAAAACCATTAAGCAGGTCAATGGAGCTACTCGATCAATACACACCTTGTGTATTAATCTCAGCTCATTTGGGCAAGAGGGTAATAAAAGCCCCTCTGTCAAAAATGAAAAGGCCAGCTAACCCGAGGGTCCCAGAGTAACTCAAGTGATCTAATCTCAACTGATTCATGGTCAGGCAGACTAGGCACACTACGCCAAGGCAAAAGAAGTCAAAAAAGGTTTGCTAATTTTGTGGGGAGACCCTTTGTGATTTTCATTTTAAGATAATAAAGGTTTTTAACTTTGGACGGCCATAACTCAGGAATGCCTGCATAAAAGCTAAAGTGGTACATTATATGTAACATATGTGGTTCCAGCGACCTGGAAGTCCTCAACAGAGAATTGGAATGGACCCATCGTGATCTGTATCCAGGTAGAAATTCGATTTTCCTGGATGGCAATGCACCATGTCATCGATCAAAAGTGGTAAAGAAGTGGTTCGCAAACAATGGCGTACAACAGATAGAAGACTGGCCAGGACAGAGTCCCGATGAAAACCCAATAGAAAACCTCTGGACACTATTGGAACCGTCATTCGGCAGCGAGCGCCAACAACAAGAAATGAGCTTATCAGTGCTATTATCCACGCCTGGTATCGTGTCATTAATCTTGATGATGTTCAGAAACTCTGCCTGAGCATGCCTCAATGTCTTGCAGCAATTATTCGTTCCTGAGGAGGAAATATTCAGTTTGAAAAATTGTCATTTTTTACATATTTGAAAATTTGTTATTTTATATTATATTGTTCTGAATTTTCAGAATTTTTGTGAATAAATAGTATTTTTATTAATAAATGTGTTTAACTAATTAGATTAATGCCTCAAAAGAACGTGTTTCACTTAGAAATAAGTAAAAAACAAAAAAATACTTTTGGCCACGGCTGTAGGTCTCGGAAGGGATGCTTAACCATATAATATCACTCAGATGAAGCTGCGTGATTAATATGAAACAGAGGTGAACATAGGTCCTTAACCAAGCAATACTTATACTTTCTACAGCTTTAAAGGCCTGAAAAGGGGACTCGCAATTTAGTCAAAAGGACCAACTTTCACAGACCGTCGCATATATGTCTACGTCTAACCAAGATGTCTTGTAGATACAAGGTATTCGTAACACCTCTCATGGGCCCCCGAGAACACCGCGTGCGCCCGAGGCTTGAAATTACACGACTATCCCAAGAGAGAGTGATCAAGACAGGTGAGGGTTAGACTCTGCAGGTATTTCCGAACTCTCTTAATCACCAATCTCAAATGTTTAAAATACTCTATGGCAATATAACACGTCAGACTTACCAAAAGAGACTCATCGAATCGCCTACACTAAAGTACAGGTGTAGGAAATGTCTTGAACAAAAAAAAATTTTTCTACACAACATTTAGAACGACAAAATACTTTTGGGGGAATAATTACTCCTATTGCCTCCCCCTCTATGGCTACGGGTACGTAGTAAACTGATGCACAGTCCCTGCAATTCGTTCCATACGGATAGTCAATTTCACGATAAATCGATAATGGTCCTGGCATTAACAGTCGATTTTTCTCAATCCAACTGTGTCACTCCCGCAATTATGGCGGTGAAACGGGGGGGGGGGGCAAGTAACACTAACTCGAGCGATCTCTTTTTATCAAGTCTGTTGTCAGGATCGAAATGACTTAATTACAAGGAGTATATTATGCCGGCAGTGTAATATTAAACTTTGAACAAACCTCTCATTTGGACTATGTTGCCTTTCCAGAAGTCTTATCTGTAGAAAGGGACGGTATCATCGCCGCGGCTGCCAATACGTTCGTTCCTTTGTCTGTTTTGTTATCCACGATATAAGACACATGAATTTAGAAAAGTCACTGCATAGCAATGCCTAAATTCGCATATACGCCGCACATGATTGACAACATATAACCAGTTGATTTACCTTTCCTTGTTCGGCCTGCTGCGGCTGCGATTTCACTGCAAGATAGACCGAGTATTCGATAATTCTTCCCGCTGTGTTCTGCGGTGGTTCCCAGGTGAGATGAGCCCCATTTTCAGACTTTGTGATCTTGATGGCAGACGGTGCTCCAGGAAAGCCAGGTAGGCAGGTTTTGAAAGCACTGATTTCCGACCATGGCCCCCGACCGCACGCGTTAATGCCGGCTACGCGGAATTTGTAAGCCGTTCCAGGCATCAAGAATTCCGTCCTCAACTGACTCCCCGGTGTGTTTAGGTGAGACTCGTAATCCTGCAAGCGAATTTACGGATTCAAAGAGATAGCACACTGTCTAGAAGATGAGAAAAATGTCTATACGTTAGTTACTTCCTAACTTAACCTGAACTTTTCCGCAATACTACCACCTCCTATCTATACTCTAATCAACTCTTTTGGTTTACAAGAGAGAGGCCTGACCTCATGCTTTAGATATTGGATAGCTAATTTATGGCTCGGAATCTGTTTCTAAATATTGATTTACGCCGTACGTTGAGGTTTAGAGGACATTGAAGAGACCAATGTTAACATTTATAATTCGGCTGCCAGTGTCTACCAGAATTTTATATTATTTTGTTATCTCGTAGAAAACAAAGTTTACAGGAGTTTACATAAATTAACACAAGCTCGAGATAAAAACCAGATGAGAATTGCTGGGAAAACCTTTTTATATTGGAATACCACCAATATTATTGATTTCATCGTGAAAATTAGACGAGGGACAGATAGAGTAAGCTCTGTTGAAAAACCCCAATAATAAGACTAATTTTAGTATTTGCTTGTGTTTTCCTTTCCTGGAAATTTGTATAAAAATCTACAATAAGCAACAGATTGGAATAAACTCTTCCCTACCTCTGGGGCCACATTGGAATCGATGACACTGCCATAGGATTGTACAACGCACGAAGTTCCCTTGATGTGACCGACGTCGTACCAGGCATTCTCCCCACGTCCACTGCGGGCATCATTAGTGTGATGGATGCTCTGCCCGGTGGTGGATTGCAGGTGCGCGGTAGCGCTGGTCAGCGGCGGATTTCGGTTTACCTGGACAATCCGTGTAGTACCGCTTCTCACCGCAGCCGTGGTGCCGTCGGGAAAAGCACCGGGGCTAGCCAGACCGGTTACTGTCGATCCGGCACCATAGCCGTTCTGACCTAGAATTTACAATAAAAGGGTCTCCTGCACAAACAGTCTTCTCAGCTAACTAGTACAGATTTTTATCGTCGGGAATCCGAAAAATCGATGTGGTGGCGAGGGGGGAGTGCCCGGTCCGCAGCTGAGCGAGGGCATGCAAGTGTTGTTATGAATAAAGCACAACGCGCTCAATTGTCAATCGCTCAGTTGCTTGAGTAATCTTGCTTGCAAAGTGAGAGAAAATCAATAGATCAGCTTGGCCGAATCTGCAGCTTTAAGTCAGCAGCCAGTATGTGTGTGAGTGAGTGAATGAATCAAATCATCTTCTAGTTCCCCGCGCGCGGGCCCCGAGGCCCATCCTCGTGGTCTAGCCGTCCAATCCTCTTTAGGAACAACACAATCTTCCTAACCTCGTAAAAAATGAACCAAGTCTCGCTGGCTCGTGCTCTCTCTCTCAGCAAACTGATCAATCAGATGACGTGTTCTGGCGTTACGCGACCGACCGACGCAGGAATCACGTATAGCTTGCTTAATAATATAGATAATAAATATGTCTCAGCTGGAAACATCACTGTCTGATAGAGTATGGGGGAGTATTATTATTAACGACCAAATCAATCTTACCAGCGAGCATAGGATCGTCCATACTGCCTCCTCGGGTGGCAACCGAGGCTAGAGTCTCGAGGGGATCCACCATTCCGACAGCATTGGAGGACACTGGTGGTTTGATGTCCTCGTCCACACCAGGCTCACCGCTTGGCGTTTCCTCAGCAGTAGTCGCACTGGCCGCGCTACTATCAAACAGATCCTCGGCAACAGCTCCGCTAGTACTAGCCAGAATTTCCGCCGCCGCCGCAGCAGCCATTTCAGCAACTTCTTCGTCCTCATCGCCGCCCTGCCAAAAACAAAACTCTTCAGTTATTGGCAATCGTGAAACCCAGTGTGCAATTTCGACATGCAAAGAAAATCGATACAATAATCTTCTAGTTTATTAGTAAATAAATTATTGTAATGTGAAACAAAGAAAAGGTTGCAACAGTTGACTGCTAATGCGTTCGCTATCTCCTTCTAGACTATTAATCTGAGAGAGCTGAAATGTTAGGTACCCACACTTTGACCACTAGGCACAACATGTGCTATGCTTTGGTTACTTTTTCAACCACAGGTTCCGCTTTAAGGGTCTTTTTAGACCCTTTTGAAACTACCGAAACGTCACGTGATTTTATACCTGCTCTTGATATGCGATTCAATGAGTTTTCGTGGAGTTAAAGAACACCTTAGGGCGCAGTGAAATCATCACTGACCAATCATATTGAATTTCCCATTATTGACGATGTATTAATTGATTTGTAAATTGTGGTAATACCTCAAAATTTACATTGCTGATTCGGACAAAATTTGCACGTTTGTGTATAACATAAAAAACATATTGCAAAAGACCAGAACAATAGACTTACTGATAAACTTGTTAACTGTTTTTTTCTCAATGAAGCATTAATTACATACACCCTTATTGCAAGTGATAATGGTGCAGCTGTCTTCTTCTAAGTTCTCCTCTATTACGAACATTATCAGTCAGTGCTGGTACAGCCAAAAGAGAAAATAATAACGCACGGAGCAAACATTAACGCAGAGATTTATAAGTTCATTAATGGATAATGATAAAAAAACAGTGTACCAGGTAATTAGAGTAGTCCCTGCAGTGAACATAATAAAATAATTCCCAATGGTTCCAAAGAAACTTTTTACATTTTAAAAGTCCACATTTTACCCAATTCTCCAATGTAAGGCCGCTTGCCTGCACTTCAGTTAGAGAATGGTCTGGTTTTTCAGTTGCAGCAGGGAAAAAGTGGACAATGTGACTAAATTGCTCATTTTTCGTGATATTCATATAGATATAAAATACACCATATTTACATACTTCATGTTTCTTAGTCGCCATTTGCTGTCGCACGCTGGTTATTCAGAATGATATCGCGCACATTTTGCAATGTGAGGCTGGTCACCTCGCCAAAGCCAATTTACTCCAAATATTGATGTTTTCCAAAGATCCCTACTAAGAAGAATACTGAACATCTTTTGGAAGGACAAAATATCAAATGAGGAGCTATACAAAAGAAGCAAAACTATTCCATGGAGTAAAGAAGTGAAAAGAAGAAGACTGAACTGGCTGGGACACCTCCGGCTACCAGAGGATGCTCCAGTCAAAAAAGCTTTGCAAGAAATCCTGAGACCAGCAAGGAAGCCTAGAGGCAAACCAAAAACAACATGGATCAGCCTCATCTGCAAGGAGCTTAGAACTATCAACATACACCTCAACACCGAAAACCTTAATGAAGTTGTGCATATAGCCAGAAACAGGAAAACTTGGGGTGCCATAATTGGATGTGCTATGTCCTTCCAGGATGTTTAAGTGTTGATGATGATGATTAACCTTGATCTCTCTATGGTAATCATTTGCGCACGAAGGACGGATTTCTATTCAACTCTCGCTTATAAATTTATTGTTTATAAACACTAGTATAGTGCTTTACTAAATTGCCTGTAAAGTAATTTAACATATTTTTTCGTTCATCTAATAGTTTTCTGAATGCATTTTTAGTCATTTAATGTCATTCGAAACAAGTATTTCTGCCATTAAAAAAAACTAATTAGCTACTGTGCTGGAGCCTGACTTGAAGTGAGGTAGAATTTCAAAAGCTGCCCATGTACAACATAGTTGGTCTTGTTGTAATGAGTCAGCACTAGTAGTAGTAATGCAATGGTAATATATTATTCAGTTCTTTTTCATTATTTACCACACATTCATAACAAACTGTATGAACAACCATATAAACAACCATTTAAGAATGACCTTGAAGGCAAAGGTTATCATTAGAGTTCCATGGAAAGAACTGTTAGTGTATTTAAACCAGAGTGTTGAAATACTATCTGTGCTTGATTTAGTTTGCTTGTCAGCTACCCCATATTTTATTCAAAATTTTATTTTTCTTCTAAGTTCCATCGAGTTATTTCTAGCTCTACATATAGTCAGATACAGCTTCACTCAGGCAATAATATAAACTTCTATTAATTTAAATACACTAACATTTCTTTCCACGTAACTCTAAAGATATTCCTTCAAGGTCATTTTTCTATAGTTGTTCATCCAGTTTGTTATGAATATGTGGTAAATAACGTAAAAGAACCTATTATTCTTATTTTACTAGTTTTTAAATTAAGACTGAACAGAAAGTACCATATTTAAAAAAATATTCCAATCCATTAATATTATTGCATTAATGAAATGTAGCTCCTAATCTACCTTTTTAAGATTTTCTTATTTTTACAGTAATCTTTCTTTTTAGCGGTACGTAAAATAAAAACAATTTTTAATTTTAAAAACCCTTATTTCCGTTTACAAAAATATCAATCTATAAACATGGCAGAACATGGAAGATGTACTACACAATGTGAAATTGTTGGAAACATTATCTTAACTGCAAACTTTGTTGATAAACATGTCAAATTATGGGATATACATCACGTGACTATCAATGTTGATCTTACAATTAATTGGCTTGCCAAACATGGACTACTTAGTAATGAACAAGTTTGTTATAATGAACTCATGGGTTTTGTAATTCGTGCTAAATATAGTGACAGCCAAGCATGATATTGCAAATAGTGCAAATCTTACCGCAATATCTGTATCAATTTATTCTTTGCACAATCACGGCTTACTCTTAGCCAGATACTCAAGCTCATGTATTGGTGGTCTGATATCAAATGTGAATTATCTGTCGTGAAAGTTCAAGTAGATATTGCCTGGGAAGCTGCCATGAACTGGTATAATTATTTTTGTAACATATGTGCTATGTATTGTATCAATCATCCAATGCAACTTGGTGGAAATGGTATAATAATTGAGATTGATAAATTAAAATTCATGTACCGGAAGTACCATCGTGGTCGTTGGGTGGAGGGATACTGAATGCTTGGTATAATTAAATGTGGAACAATGAATTATGTTCTTGTACCTGTGGAAGACCTGTCTGCTCAAACACTTCTGCCAATTATCACTCAACATGTTCTGCCAAATACACGTATAATTATTGATGGCTGGCATGCTTACTAGGGGTTGGCTAATTACCAGTAGGTGAACCATTGTCTTAACTTTATGGACCCCAACAACCCAAATGTCCACACAAACTCAGTTTAAGGTAACTGGGCAATCGTGAAAGCAAAGTACTGATCAATGAGAGGGACTTCATAAGCATTATGGGACACATACCTACATGAGTTTTCTTGGCATCGTGTACACAAAGACAATGACTTCATGAATTTGATTTAATGGATTTGACATTACTTCCCTTTGTAAGACTTCATTTTTTTGGTTTATTTGTTGGTTTATTCTTTGGTTTGTTTACAATAATAAGCACATATTTGCATTTAAAATTGTTTTTATGTTGTGTACCTAAAACGAAGGATTACCGTTTTTATATAATGAAAATTACAATTTCTGTATTAGGTAACTTTAAATATAGTTGCCATTATAAAAATGGCTTATTAACTATAACTAAACAAATTACTTATAGTACTACTACTAGTAGATGGCTTAGATCAAATAAAATAATTTAAAAGTCTTAATTGATGTTTTTTAGTGTATTTTTGCAATTTTCAAAGTGATAAATATAGTGTAATAATGACACTAATATATGTTACAAATATGTG
This sequence comes from Nematoplana nigrocapitula, assembly GCA_032274565.1. Taxonomy (NCBI): domain Eukaryota; kingdom Metazoa; phylum Platyhelminthes; order Proseriata; family Nematoplanidae; genus Nematoplana; species Nematoplana nigrocapitula. The sequence continues at coordinate 13,640 of JAUYWV010034119.1, forward strand.
AAATAAAAATATACTTTTCCATTTAGTTAGCAATATCAATTTTAAACAAATTACTTATAACTATTTTTCACACAAAACAGTTTGGAAACTAATTTTGATAGGCTACAAAATAGTGATACTTAAAATATTATAAATAATATATTAGTTCTGAAAACCGGATATATATTTTTTAATTATATAAAATTTACTATGAATAATTAAATTGTACATAGTTTTTTATTTGATAAATTGAACATATATAATAATAATTATGAAAATTCAAATCAAATTAATAATAATTAAATATATAATAATAAATGAAGTTTATATTGATACGATACCAATATTAATAAAATTTTAAAATATAAATATAATACCCATAAGCTATATAAAATGAAGATTTCTCACAAATTCATAATTTACTTCATAGTATTAGTGACCACTAATACAATTTAACATGTTATAAATAACTATCACTTTACAAAAATTGCAATTATTATCAATTTTTGTATTTTGAGATAAATGATTTATTGATATATGATTGTTGTACTATATCCAAAAACTTTATGGAATATGGTTATTTTACTTCCTGTAAATTTTATGAATACAGACTGTTATACCTATCATCCAAAATTTTATTGATAAGGCTGCTATGCCTATATCTTCTACTTCTGCTATTGATAAAATATTACTAAAATAACTATAACTAAGTCTAAAACTAATAATTTTACAAATATTATCAAAAAAGTTTCAATATAGAATTAAAATTCTTTTTCTATTTGACCAATACACATATATAAGTAATAATATAGAAAAATTGATCAACATAAAATTTCTAAAAACATTTGCCATTGTCATCCTCTTTAAGTGCCGTGTTTCAATTTAGAAGCTCGGTGGCCAATGATGAAAACTCCCACGACATCGTTCTTCATTTCTTCCAGTCGTGTGACAATAAACAGCTAGCTCACTGTAGGTCTTGCCACTCCACTCTGTTAAGTCATCTATCCAGCAACGTTGCAGGGCTCCTTGATATCTCGTGTCGGCCATCGATCCATCCAGTATGGTGAGTGATAGGTCGCCCACACTTCCCCTCACCATGTGTCCAAAGTACTGGAGCTTTAGTTTGGCTTTTTTTGCATCAACTGCATTTCAGTTCCCACATCTTCAAGGACTGACTCATTGGTTCTATGTTCCCTCCAACTAACTCCAGTCATTCGGCGCCAGCACCACATTTCTAGACTGTCAATTCTATTTCTGTCACTTCTTCTAATCGCCTAACTCTCCACCCCATAGAGGAAGATTGACCAGACTAGTGCCTTCATAAGTCATATTTTTAAAGCTTTATTTATTTGTCGTGACCTCCAAATAACATCCAACTTTACTGGTTTTCTCTTGATCTCACTAGTGCATTCATCGCTGTCTGTCTTCACTGATCCTAGGAACTTAAACTATTTGACCAGTTGTATCTGCTCGCCATCTACCTCTAGGTTTATTCTTGTATTTTTTCGACCGGCGATCATGACATTTGTCTTCTTTGCATTAAAGACCATGTTGGATGCATAGCTTTCTTTTCTCTTGAATCTTTTAACGCCATCTCTCTCATGGACTCTTCATTGGTAGTTAGCAATGTAGTGTCATCAGCATAGCGTAGGTTGTTAATTTGTCTCTCTCCCACCGTGATGCCGTACTGAATGTTTTCAAGTACCCTTCTCATAATATCATCAGCATAGAGATTGAATGCGACCGGGGATAAGTTGCATCCTTGCCAATTTCCTTTTCCAGTGTTGAAAACTTTGCTGTACTCTCCTTTCCACCTCACTTTTGCTGTCTGTTGAGTGTACAGTGATTGCACGAGTGCCACGAGATGTTTGGGAATTCGCATATCTAAAAGTACTTTAAAAAGTTTTGAGTGACTGACCATGTCGAATGCTTTATAGTCCATGAAAATTAAAAACAAAACACCATTCTGGATAGCATTCACCTTCTGGATAAGGATTTGGAGGATAACTAGCATGTCCCGTGTTCCTCTTCCCTGCTTAAAACCAGCCTGTTCATCTGGTAGTTCCATCTCTGCCTTGATTTTCAGTCTATTTAAAATTATAATTAGTAGAATCTTACTAGCATGACTGAGTAAGCTTGTCCGGTAGTTTCTACAGTCTTTAAGATCCCCAGTCTTTGGCAACAGCACGAAATTTGCTTGTGTCCATTGTGGGGGCCACTTCATACTTCTCCAGATGGTGTTACATAACCTGTGCATAATTTGTGCTCCTAACTCTCCAGATTCTTTGATTAGTTCTGCTTGATGTGGTCCTCTCCTGGTGCTTTGTTATTATTTAGCTGTCTGATTGCTTTCTTTACTTCGTCAAGGATAACCTCTGGTTCCCTCTCATCTTCATTTACTATGATTGGTTCCATGTTATTGTCGTCGTCTGGTCTTTTGTACAGATCCTCCATGTATTTTCTCAGCCTACTTAGTATCTGGCTCGTCTCCATCAACACGTCTCAATTGCTGTCTTTGATAAATCCTTGTTGCTGTCTTCTTTCTGATGTGATATATCTTATCTTCTTGCAAACTCCGCTTATATAACCTCGCCTATGCATCTCTTCTGCTTCTTCACACTCTTTTCAAGCCACTTTTGATGATCTTTTCTCACTTCTCTCTGAACTTCGCGTTTTATTATCTTGAATTTCTCCCTTAGTTCTACTGAATTATTTTGTAGAGCTTTCAGACGTCGTTTCTTCTCAATCAGTGAAAGAGTCCCTATCACTTATCCTGTGGTCTTTCTTCTGTTTATTTTTTATTTTTCCAATCGTATTTTCGGCGGTTTCTGTGATACTCTAGTAGTAAAGATTTGTACCTCCCGAGCACACACCCCCCGCCGCAAGGTATGGAAAAAGTTGTCCACAGTATAAGCCGATGGCCAAACATTGGTACCTCCCGAGCACCCCCCCCCAAGTTGTTCAC
>JAUYWV010034230.1:0-16578 GCA_032274565.1 Nematoplana nigrocapitula
GATGAAGAAGGTTGATACCTTCGAAACGCGTAACCTTTTATAATAAACGCAGTTTTTAATTTTCAAAATGAAAAGCCATGGCTCTTTATCTTTTAACAAACTTATTTTTATATTTGAATACCTATCTTATTGTAGAATTATTCTACACCAAAAAGTGTAAAAGCACTTCTATCTAGTAAGAGGCATGACAATTTATATGATCGTATAGACCCCTCCTCTCTGTGACTGTTTCCACCTTTCAGTGTGATGTATCGATTATTATCTCCGCCCGCTTTGTGTCGACATAAATGCCATCTCCCACCCAGCACTCTCTACAGTGTTCAATTTGCTTGTGCAGCAATATAAATAGAAATAAATTTGGCTATATTATTTCCCAAATTTTTGGATGCATTTTAACGCAACAATTGAGCTCATCGAAACCTGAATGGGGCCGCTGGGAAATGTAGGAATGTATACAGCACGTGAAATGTGAACTGAAAGGACAGGACGTGTAAATACACTGAGTTTTCCGACGTGTATCAAATTTGTTGTGATACAGAAAGATGATAATGATACTACATTTTCTTGTGTCTACACGCCGGATGTAAACGTGGCTTTATACCTGCCGCGCGGACTACAATGTCCACAATGTCTACAATTCTCATACCCAGCAGTAATGCATGGTGTATACTGTATACATATAGCTTGTGGTTTGGCTGGTATATAATAACCTTATAGACTGGAAGTGGAAGAGACTAAAACCCCTTTTGCAGAAAACAGAACTAATTTGCATATATATAAGGAGCATCTTTTAGAATACGCTGGACCACTAGTGGTGGGAATGTATGCGCTCAACAAAGAAAATTGCAAAAATTAAAAAGACGAGGCCTGCACAACATATGCTTCCCGCAGATACACTGTCAGAAGAGATTCTATAGAACCCCTGGAAACTATAGACTTATCACCCAAGCAAGACATCTTTACTTGAAAGTTTCCAGTTCAAACTCACATCACACTCTTCATCCTCTCATCTTGTATACCTCTTACCAATAGATGTAATCAATTTATAGGTAAACCTTCTACAAGAACAATCAGGCGTCTTCAATCGTTTATTTTCCGTGTAACACTCAATTTACTGTAAATTCAAACCTCCTTCATTTAGTTATTCTTGAAGACATGACATGTTAATTAGTACCTGCTATACACATACATTTAAAATATGGTACATAAAAGACATACACACAACGGTAAGTGAATTTCGACGGGTTTTTTAATTTTTTAACTAAGGCATTCACTATAACCGCCCAGACGGTTGACGAATAGATTAATTAAAATACTTAGTTTGAAGTTTTGCTGAACGCTACTAAAAATAGTTGTCATATGCATAGAAATATCAATATAGAATTGTACAATGCTATTACCAGCTTCCTTAACCATTCCTGAATTAACCCAATATTCGCCAAACGCAGAGGCGCGCAAGCGGATCCAGAATTTTATGCGATGGGGGGGGGGGGGGGTATCCCGGGGGCGCTATTACTCACACAAACAATTAGCAACATAAATTAATTATATATAAAAATATCTATAATCAAAACAATGTATATATTTATATGCGTACGTAATTATAAAGATTATAATAATGTATAGTATGTATATATATATATATATATATACTATGTAGCTATTTATTAGGGGTGTAACTTTAAAACAAGAAGGCGCCATGAAATTAAACTGAAAGGGCGCACTGGGCCCAGAGCCCAGCGCGCCTCCCCCAGTATTTTAGTCCACCTTCGCGGCGTATAGCTTGCTTCGGTTACCCCAATCATTCTTTTACTAATTTAAGTGTATCACATTTACCGTTAGATGCAACACAATTATCCACATAGTATTGGAATTATTGCATGTACTCTAATACTCTCCCCCTTGTACGTGGTGATGTTACAAACTACGGAATCTGGTTGTTTATGTACAACACCAAAGTGAGAGTCAGTCAGGCCTTTCGCTTCACTGAAGCTCAAATTAAATTAATATTATACTCAAAATCTTCTTTGCTACTTACCACGCAGTCGTTATAAATCAAGTGACGGACGGTACTCGACATTTCAATGTGATCGCTAAGGAACTATTACTGTTCAGTACTATACGTGCAATAGATCCGTTCGTTAATTGGAATGAATTATTGTGTTGATTCGTTGACTATACTGTAGTTGGTACAGAGCAGGCAACGTAGAGAGAGAAAAAGTGCGATTCATCTGAGAAGTCGAACGATATGGACTACGAAAAGACTTTGCGCGATTTGGGTAGCAATTTTCAAGTCGTTCTCTTCCTTATACTGACCGCTAGCTGTGTCCATTACGGCTTCGATGTCCAGGTCATCATCTTTATGAACTACAAACCTCAGTTCAACTGCGTGGATCCTCGACTGCTGGGCGACAATTCAACCAATTCGACCACCACGCTCAATCGTTGCATCATCTTTGCGAATGACAGCAGCGAAGCCTCGCGTTGTCACCAGTTTGCCTATGACCGGTCGGTCTTTCACAGTTCCCTCGTCACCGATTTCAACCTGTTCTGCGAACGCCAGTACCTAGTCCAGCTCAACACGATGCTCTTCTTCCTCGGCCGATCCTTTGGCATGCTCATCGGGATCTGGGGAGATCGAATCGGACGACGCAGATTGATTCTCGTCTGCGCCCTGTGCGAACTCGTCACCAGCCTCCTCATCCCTTTAATGCCCTCGGTGGAGGCCATATTGGTGCTGCGCTTTCTCCGCGGTCTCTCCCAGTTGAATATCCTGCAAAGTCTGACCCTCATCTTCGAAATAGTCCCCACGGAGAAGCGTTCGCTCTACGGCAACCTCTACTGGCTCTTCTACAGTCTGGCTTACTGTGCGGCCCCAGGGGTGGCCTACCTGGTCCAACGCTGGCGCCCACTTTACCTGTACTTCTGTATCCCCATGGCCCTCTATGTGACCTACTTCTTTTTGGTGCCGGAATCTCCGCGCTGGTTAGCTGTCCGAGGCCGTCGGGTGGAGACGATTCGGGTGTTCCGTCGGATAGCGAAATTCAACGGGAAAAGCCTGAAGAGTAATTATTTCGACGATTTTCTACCGCCCAAATCCGAAGCGGGCCACTTTTCCGAACTGTTCTCCAGCGCCCCGATGCGGAACTGTCTGTTCGTCTTCTGCTTTCTCCTCATAAGCCTTACAATTTCCTACTTCGGCCTGAGTATAGACCAGTCGTTCGCCAGCCACGACATCTACCTGAACGGCTTTCTCCAGGGTGTCGTCGAACTCCCAACCAGTGTTATTGCGTGGTTTCTCTCCGATAAAATTGGCCGTCGCCTTTCGACGAGTGGCCTGATCTCCATCACCGGAGTACTCCTGATCGCTGTCCAGTTTAGCCGTCTGTCCTGGCTAAAGACGGTGTTGGCCGTCCTGGTCAAGATGTTCCTCTCGGTCTCCTTCAGTATCGCCTACGTGCTCATTGGGGAGGTTTTTCCAACCTCGGTGCGCAACATCGGCCTGATGACGGCTGCCACAGCGGCCAATTTCGTCGCAATTTTGGCGCGCTACATCAACGAGCTGGTCAGCTTCGGCTACTACGTGCCCGGCCTGGTATACGGTGTCATGTGTATCCTCTCCGGCCTCCTCATCTTTGTCTCAGTCCGTGAAACTCGCGATCTTCCTCTAGCGCAAACAGTCAGGGAAGCGGAACAACTCTGGGCCACTCCGAAACGACCCAACTATAGGACGTTGACTTGACCTTGCCACATACAGTAGTCTCTGTTTGCAAATCGATGTTGATGCTAGTTATTGTATACAACATAGGTGTTTCAATTGGTTAGTCAAGAAGAAATATTTATTAGGTAATGTGTTGCCACTAATTAGGATTACTAATTCCAAGATGAACAGGAGAACCAAGCCGAATTTAAACACTTTAGTTCGAAATTTCACGACCGGTTTCTGATACATTCTCAAGGGAACCATCACTCTAAATCTCTCTCATTTACTCTCTTTCTCTCACTCTTTCAATCTCTCAATCACACACACACTCTCTCTCTATCTCGCTCTCACTTTATCTCTATCTCACTCTTACTCTTCTCTCTTTCTCTCTTTCTCTCTCACACACACACACACACTCTCTCTCTCTCTCTCTCTCGGTCTCATTTTCCCAATCTCTCACTTTCTTTCTATCTCACTCTTACTCTTCTCTCACTCTCTCTCACACACACACTCTCTCTCTCTCGCTCTCATTCTCTTAATCTCTCACTTTCTCTTTTACACACACACACTCTCTCTCGCACTCTCTCACTCTCTCAATTTCTCTCTCACACTCACTCTCTCAATCTCTCTCTCACACTCACTCACTCTCTCACCCTCTCAATCTCTCTTACTCTCTCTCTCTCTCTCTCTCATATCTCATACACACTCTTTCAGTAATCTGCCTGGCTCTCCACAGCTTCCTATCCCTTGCTGTCTTCATCACTTCTTGCTGTGGTACCTTTGCGTTGATATTGTCCAACATTCACTACCAAAAGTAAGGATAGCTTTTACATAGCAGTTCAGTATTCTCATTTTGATATCCATTAATAGCTTCCCATTTTTAGCATCTTTTCTAAGTTATGGAATGCATCTTTTGCCATTTTTATTATTTTCCTAATCTCTCCATAGCACTTTCCATTCTCGGTGATCAGTCTTCCTAGATAGTTACACTTTTTGACCTGTTTGATCTTATTTCCTGCGCTGGGGTCTTGCTGCCTTCTTACTCACGAGTGTGCGACTCGAGACAATGTACAACTTGCAATCGAGGATGCTTCATTGTTAATACTGAACGAATCCCATCGAACAATTCCCTGTATAACAGACGCGCATTTAATTTCCAATTTTCAATTAACTATCTTGACTATTTTATTTAGTTTATAGAATTGATTGTTTTAATTAATTCAAACAGTTTTGTAATTTCCTTGTGAATGGATTCTTATCCAAAACCGTTCAGTGAATTTTGAAATTTATGTTTAACCTCTTAGAGTCGGTAAAAATACACTTATGTTTCAACTGGAAATACGATGGTACTGCCAATCTTACAAATACGCACAATATGGATAGATATGCTAATAAATGTTACAGTGAGTCCGTTATCAATACTGAATTCACAGTATACGCACATTTATCTTTGTTCTGTGTGAAAATGTTGCACATATTCATTATTATGTCTTGAATTTACTTATATAAAGCGAGCGAAGGAAAATATATGTCCCCAATTTTAGTGACAAAACGAACATCTAAATAAATTAAAATTGAAAAATCATGAAAAATAGTAAAAAAACTCGCTTTTCTGTGTATGCATCACTTTTAATACTATAATACATTTCCTTCCATAGAGATAGCTGATAAGGTTATTTTGTTTTTAATTGTTCTAATATCAGACAAATATCGAGAATATTTGCGTAGCTTATTGATCATGTGAAACACCAAAGACCGGTAATTCCAATGATGCGTCCTTTTCCTATCTTTTCCTTCCTCTCGACAGGACTCCCTGCTTTAATTATTTAGGTTCATACAAAGATTTAAATTGTGTTGTATTGCTATATGGTATACTAATATGAGTAGCTTTTTATAATGAGAGAATGACAGCTTAAAACGCATATATGCATATAAACAACAACGCACGTCAATATACTAATTACTTAAATTAAAAGTATTTCCTCATCAATTTTCAAGAATTGACGCGAACAAAAGACCTCACTTATACATATACGACGCAACTATCATCACAAACTAAAATCCACTTTAAACATTTTAAGCGTGGTGGACATACATACATATCTATAGTGCACAATTTATTGCTTGGTGTGTGAAGAAGATAGATTAAGGTTTTAAAATAATGATGATGAGAAGTCGAAGCGCAGCGAAGAAATGAAGCCTTTCAAATGTGGAGTTGGAGATCGACAACTTCTAGGAGCGTACTGCGGAAAAATATTGAACGAATGATTTCATCCTATGAGAAATCAATGAAAAAGGAGCTAACGGTTGCTGCATGGAAATCGGGATATTTTGGGCATGGGGTCCGTCCGAGAAAGTTCTGGAAAACTAGCGCTAATGGTTTTAGAAGACAATATACAGTAGAAGGGAAAAGACACATAACGATGACGAGAATGTCTAAATAATAAGCCTGGGATTACGCATCATCTTCATCCTTATGATCAACAGTCGCAAGCAAGCCCAATTCATGACCAGCGCTTTCTACAAGTCCCTGAATGTTGTTTATCGCACTTTCCAGCTCGGGATACGTGTAGTCCAGGGCTGGTCGGCCAGATTGTCGGTTGCCATTTTGAAGTTTCCACAATAGAGTGTCCAGCGAGGCGCAGTCGGCGAGCCCTGTTTTGCCTCAATTTGATGTCTTGCGCATACCGGATACAGACGGGTGTAGCAGCCATCGATTTCATGTCTTGCGCATACCGGATACAGACGGGTGTAGCAGCCATCGATTTCATGCCTTGCGCATACCGGATAAAGTATGCTGCTTTCGACAGTGGCGTGAAAGAATTCAATTTTCACTTTACACGGAAACTGAGATTTCTACAAGATGGTATCTAAATTTTGCTTTTCTGTCCAGGCCTTTGCGGTTCTTATCTTCATGTGCTGAAGTGTCAATCCATGATCTTAGATATTGGAAAGCATCAGCTTTGTGTTGTCTTTTATTGTCTTCTGTGATTACGCACAGGACACCGGTTGCCACGATCTATATAATGGCTTATATTAAAAAAAAACATTTTAAGATTTTCTTGTACTTTTTTTAGAATGAATTGAGGGAGGAATAAAAGCAAAATAGCTTATACTCTTTCCGCTGGTTGTACTGTAAAGTTTGGAATAGTTTGGTGTGAGCATTTTTGTGTGTCTATAAAGTCACACATATACACGCACAAACACTCCCACACAGAGTTGGGAAATGATTGATTCTTTTGAAATTTTGAGTTGTTTGTATTCTGAAGATGAGATGACAGTAAATCATTTAAAATGTAAGTTTCTCTTGCTTGTGTATGTACAGGTTTACTTGCAGTAGTTTGGTTAAGCTACGCGTTTTCCAGTCTACAGCGCGAGCATGTGCAATAGATTTTTTATGCAATGCGACAAAAATGAGAGTTTTGCTTTCGTTCGGTAAAGCTTGGAGATTCTTATGTATCACGTACGGTATACATACTTGTATATATTAGGAATTTAGTAATTTTATCAACATTCAGAGAGGCGTCCGACCGGGGTGTTTTTCCCCAGATCTATTTAAGACATATATAGAGCAAACTGATCCTAAGGTGGACTTGGAGGGTTTTTGTCATTGGAGGATACAATTTCAACAACATACGATACGCAGATGATACCTCTCTGTCTGAAGAAAAGCTACAACGCCTTTTAGACAAAGTAGTGGAAGAGAGAGTAAGAGATAGAGCCCTTATTATCAATTTCAAAAAGACCGAATGTATGGTAAATAAAAAGCAAAAGGATCAAAGTGTCAGCTAAAATGTGTCGTATAGTATAATTAAAGCAAAAACCATCCTACACTGATCTTCGCCGTCTTTATATTAAAAATAGCATCCTATTCAGAACAATTATATAAGCGAAGAATATACATAGAAAGTATTAGAAAATGGACGCAAGGGAAAGTATACCAGAGGAACGAAAGGAAAGCTTGACTGTACCAAAATGTGTTGGAAACCTGCAAGGATAGAGATATGTGGAAGAGCATGGTACATACGTAGATAGATAGATATTGCTCTCCACTTCACCAAGTGTGTTTCTCTTGCTCGTTATACCACATGTCACATACTGCATACTCTTTAAAAATGTATTGCACACTTACAAGAACTAATTAATTGCGCAGTTTGTCAGTAGCAGAGAGCCCTTCATGGAAAGAAAATGTTCGTACTATAGCATGAAGGTGGTATCTGATTATCATATGCGTTAATAGTGCTAACAACTGCACAGCTTAGCTTTCACTTTCGTTAATTCATACTACTATAATAACGAATATCTCAAATCAGCATGGACTATGAGGAGATATTGTTGAAGATCGGTGGATCGGGAAGATTTCAGAAGACCCTGTTCCTTCTCTTGGCCATTAATTGCTTACACTCGGGTTTCGACCTCGAGAGTATCGTGTTCATGAACTACACGCCCAACTACAACTGCACCGACCCGCGGATTCGCAAAACCGACGACTATTTCACCGATGAGGAACAGTGCACCGTCTACATCAGCGACACTATGAACTCGAGCGCGGAGGTACTCAACTGTGCCCAATTCTCCTATGACAATTCGGTGTTCGGCGGTTCCCTAGCAACCGATTACAATCTGATCTGCGATCGCCGCTATATCGCCAATTTACACACGATGCTTTTTCTACTCGGTAAAGCCGTGGGAATGCTCACCGGGATGTGCGGGGATTGGGTGGGCAGACGAAAACCGATTCTGGTCGTCGGCCTTCTCAGAGTCCTCGTGGCTGTTCTCATTCCCACCCTAGAGTCCATCGAAGCCGTCCTGGCTCTGCGCTTCCTCTGCGGCGTCTGTCAGGTGAACCTAATCCACAGCCTGACACTGATCCTCGAGTTGGTTTCCACCCGATGTCGCGGTTTCTACGCCAACGTCTACTGGATATTCTTCGGCTTGGGGTATTGCCTGGCCCCGGGTGTAGCCTACCTGACCCAATCTTGGCGCCCGATGTACCTCTGTTTCGGCGCTCCAGCCGTTGTCTATCTGTTCTACTTCTGTGTGGTGCCAGAATCACCGCGTTGGCTCGCTGTCCGAGGGCGTCGGGAGAAGGCAATACAGGCATTGCGACGGATTGCCCACGCAAACGGAGTGACGATTGAGAAGGACTATTTCGACGATTTTCAACCCCCGAAGGGACCCCCTGCTGGAGGCTTCAGTGAACTGTTTCTCAGCCCTCCGCTGAGGATCCGATTGATCATTTTATCTTTCCTTCTCTCCTGCGTGGCTCTCTCCTACTACGGGTTGACCATAAACAACTTCTTCGCCAGCGACAACCTCTTCCTCAGCGCTCTCTTCCAGGGCCTGATCGAAATCCCCACCTGCCTCACCGCCTGGTGCCTCGCAGACAAAGTAGGCCGGCGTCGGTCCAATATCGGACTGCTGTTGTGCGCCAGCGGCCTCATCATAGCTGTCCAGTTTGTCCGCTTGGCTTGGCTCAAGGCCATCCTGGCCATCTTGGGCAAGTTCGCCCTAACCATCGCCTACAACCTGCTCATCCTACTCACCAGCGAACTGTTTCCCACTTCGGTACGAACTGTGGGCCTAATGACGACGGTCACAGCGGCCTGTCTGTGTAGCGTGGCGGCACCCTATGTGAACAGTCTGGCTGATATCACCAGCAGTTACACTCCCGGACTGGTCTACGGTTGCGGGTGCTTCGCGGCAGCCATCTTGATCTTTGTGAGCATTCCTGAGACCAGAGGCCTGCCCCTCTGTCAGACTGTGGACGAGACCGAGGAACTACTCTTTGCGGCAGCGAGGCGCCATCGACAAAATTATAACACATTGCCATAAAGCTTCACTTGGGAACATTCTACAATACATATTTATTTTCAGGAAACCTGGCATAAATGTTACAGTCACGCCACAAGGTGGTCATGCTATCACTACAAAAATTATTTATAAAACAAACAACAAAAATTACTAGACACGTTGAAAATAAGAAGCGACATTATTATTGAGGGATGCATGGAGAGTTACTGTTTAGAACCAGTGCCTCCTTGATGGAAACCTCAACGTAAGGACTACTAGAATATTAGGTCGGTCAACTATATATACGCTTTGAGAGGTAGTTTAGCTAAGAGGCCGATTAATTATTTACCCACCATATTAAAATAGTTGACGATAAAAAAACAAACGCTGAGAGGAATCGAATGGAGTCAAATACAATTCCATCGGTCCATCTCCAGACCTCCAAAAAAACTGACACCATTTTGAAGACATCTTTCGTGGAATAAAAATTTGAAATTGTTTTGCATGTATATTTTTCTCAGAATTGTCACGCACACGCGGCACAAAAAAACAGAAAAACTGCTTTTCAATACATACCTCCGTGCATTTCGTGTATCACCGAAATCAGTTAATATTTACGAAGTGAAACCAAAATGAAAACAACTGAACTACTATACAATATAGTTTAATAGAGACAAAAAGCGAAATCTCAAATTCTGTGAAGATATTATTACTACATGCCTATACTATAAGTATGCTATATTTTATGCAAGACTATGTATTGCTATTTATTAAAACCATTATTGTGAATTTGTATTATAACTCTCTTTATACACTATATACGCATCATTTTATCTCTCTCTATATGTTTTCATTGTTTCTTGGTTTGTTCCTTAACAAATCGCGATCCTGACATTACAATGCGCCGTGAGTATAGGTTCAAATGTAAAAGGGGATCCGTAGCCTTCATATCACCTATAAATAGACATGACGTCACTTTTCTAAAAATAGGCTATAGTATGTCATTGATTCCCTAATTCTATTTATATCGACCAATCAGACTGCACTACGTCCTGTATTTCTGGGAATTTCCCCAGGGAACCCCCCTCCGTGTGTACTACGCCAAAACCAGATTCATTTGCGAATTTTTCAGACAAGAGGTTTTCATTTCCTCCCGTGTGTGTGTCTCCTATAGGTGTCTTTTGTAAAATATTTTTTGATATCATTTCGGAGCGTTTTTACCTGTTCTCCACATACACTATAGCTGACTTTTAGCCTGTTATCTGTGTTGTGGCGGCGTGATACATACGCTGTAGTCGGAAATGATGAAGACTTTTCTTGGTCTGACTCAAGTTGTCCTGGAAGACAAGCAAAGCGAAGTGAAGTTCCTGCAAGACAACCGAAGTTTTCACTTAAAATTCTACCTGCCAACCAAAGGAGATAGCAGACTCTGGAATACTCGCGCCGAGTAGAGATTCAAGAACACCAGTCCGCACAATCACTTATACTGTAGACATGTCCGATAAGGCCTTCGACACAATCAATATTCACTTGCTTATCCAGAAAGTAAACCAACGTTCAACTACACATGAAAGGCAGACAAGCATACACGCAATACAATACAGTCTTATCTGGCCTGAAACTGATCAAGACGGGAGGGCGACAAGGCGAGGTACACTCTACTACATTCTTCAACATACACACCCCATTATACATCCCAACCAAACAAAGAACACAAACAAGTCTGGTCAACTACACGGACTCCAACACAATCACCTCGACACACAGGAATAGGTACACAGAACAGAAACAGAAATACAGTACATGTACAACAATTTCTCAACGATATCAAATCCTGGACAGAACAAACAACCTACTCCTCAAATCAGACAAAAAACACTTTTTACAGAATACACCACCATTCATCACTCCAAATCGAAAACACCACTCTACCAACCGAAAAGTATCCAAAAAGAATACTACCACTCAAACACCATGCATCATAAGAAAGACAATTGGCACAACTCCTAACGAACCCTCTGCATCATCTCACACAAGAACCAAAGCCAGACAGATTCCAGAAAGCAAACCATCTTTCACAATCAACATTGCACTGTCACTAAAATAGACACCCCTCCTGCATGAAACTTTCGAGCCAAACATGAAAACCATACATACAAGCATAGTACCGTAACCAACTATCTCACACAGCGCACGAAGAACAACATATTTAACCAGCCCACTCCCCACGCATCAGCAAAACAAATCTCTTTCACGTTACTGTGGTGTATGTAACTAACTAGCATCGTAATATGTCTGTGTGGCTAGCACTCTATATATGACTATGTTTACTCCTGACCTAGAATCCTAGTTATACGACATTCATTTCTTAACCTTGTAATATGTACAGCCTGATTCGGTTAATAACATTCTGCTATAGCATTGATTAATATTGCTAGTCAAGTAATCAGCTTGCTCTCACTGGCACACGCACAAATGCAGTGTGGCCTGTAGCTGGTGGTTGGTCACAATAAATTACGTTACAGCTATACTCGTGTATATACTTTGACGGCCAAAGGTTACACTCGCCGAACACTTTCACAACTCACATGCAACAAATCCATTTCTTGTACATTATCTTCCCAAAACAAATTCCATGGTGCACACCTCGCCTCTCTGTCCACTCTGCAGAACATTTTCACGCAATACATTGCACCTCTTCTCTCTCACACACACACGCACGCACAAACCACACGCCCATGGAGCTGTGGACCGACCCGATCGGGGTGGTGGAGCAGTGGGAGGCCAGGTTGGACTGACCTGAGGGAGTGGGGGGGCGGACCCCCATTTCATCTGGCCTTGCGGATGTACCGTACATTGATACCATGTATGTGTGTTTTGTGGCCCCTGAGTCGAAAAAACTATTATACTACTATTAGTATTGTCTGGAATTTCTTTCTCATAAGAGTCTCTTTTAAATTGATGAGCTCATGTGCTCATTAAAATTCAAGCAGTTCAAAGGTCATAGAAAATGAGACTCCACTGTAGATCTTACGACGCGCCTAATTAAGGAATGCTTCCCCCCTTCCAGCGTTCGTGTACTGCACGTAGTTGTCTAGTTTTAGCGGCACAGCAAACACTCATCGACTAAGAGAGGCCACCATCTTTAAAACATCAGTTCTCGCAGGTTTTTGCAAAGTGTTGGACACTGACGTCATCGTGTTGTTTGTAGTCGATAGAGAATAAATCAATAAGGATGCGATCGACGAGCGATTACGAAGAAATACTACAGAAAGTGGGCGGATGCTCCTTTCCGATGGCTGTACTCTTCTCCCTACTGGCCATCAGCTGCGTCCATAGCGCCTTCGACATCCAGAGCATGATTTTCCTGAACTACAAACCCAAATTTACTTGCGTCGATACTCGACTGTTGAACGCTACAAATCAGAGCGTATCGCCAGACCAGTGCTCTTTCCGCGTGGAACTAGCCCATCTGGGGACCTATTCGAAGAGCATTAAGTGCCAACAGTTCTCCTATGAGCAGACGGTCTTTCGCAGTTCCCTGGTGACCGAATTTGATTTGGTCTGCGATCGTGACTATCTCAACCAGTTGACCTCCATGCTCTTCTTCCTGGGCCGAGCGTTCAGCATGATCGTGGGGATGACCGGGGATCGAATAGGGCGCCGACGTTTGATTCTGCTCGGTGCCTTTTGGGAAATTTGGACCAGTCTGGCCACCCTATTGGTGCCCGGCATTGAGGCCATTCTGGTGATTCGATTCCTACGAGGACTATCCCAAGCCTTCGTCCTCCAATGCGCCACTTTGATCATTGAGCTGGTGCCGTGGAATCGTCGCGCCTTCTACGGCAATGTTTTCTGGATCTACTACACCTTGGGCTACTGTCTGGTTCCGGGGGTGGCTTATCTGGTCCAGGACTGGCGACCGATGTATCTCTACTTCTGTATCCCCCTCCTGTTCTACGTCTCCTATCTATTCGTTGTGCCCGAGTCGCCTCGTTGGTTAGCTCTCAACGGACGACGCGAAGAGGCTCTGGCAATCTTCCGCAAAATGGCCAAATTCAACGGGAAGGTACTTCGGGAGGACTACTTCGATAGTTTTATCCCACCCAAAGCCGCGACAGGTCGCTTCCGTGATCTGATTCGCAGTCCGCTGTTGCGAAATCGACTGATCATTCTCTGCGTGGTTAAATCTTGTCTTTCAATCGCCTATTTCGGTCTCAGCACTGATGAGTCTTTCGCCAGTAATGACATCTTCCTGAATATCTTTCTACAGGGCATCATTGAGATCCCGACCGGTCTGACTGCTTGGATACTGGCAGATAAGATCGGGCGACGTCTCTCGGTGAGCCTGACCTTGCTCGCCACCGGCCTACTTCTTGTTGCGGTCCAATTTGTCTCGCTGCCCTGGCTGGTCACAGTCCTGGCAATCAGCATCAAATTCATTCTCAACACCTCCTTCAGCATCATCTACCTCCTGACCAATGAGGTCTTCCCCACCTCGGTTCGCAATATCGGCTTCATGACCACCGCCACAGCGTCCAGCTTTGTCACCGTCATAGCGCCCTATGTGAACGAATTGGACCGACTGGGTCCCCACGTACCCGGGATGGTCTATGGGGTGATGAACCTCCTTTCAGCCTTTCTGATATTCTACTTCATTGCCGAGACTCGCGGCCAACCCCTTCCACAGACGGTAGAGGAGGCCGAATTGCTGATTGGAAACGGAAACCAGCCGCCCACTTCCGACAGTCTCACAACAAGAAATTATGGCTCAGTTGCAGAAAGTCTTAAGTCAACGCGTTAAAAGTGTCACTTTTCATTGTAAAATATTGTATTTTTATTAAATCCTAATATACCAGTAGGTATGGTAACCGCAGCCAAAAATGTCAATCTAGCTGTAAGGTGTGCTCTTTTAACCAGTACAGACAAGTCGAAAGTACGTGAGCATCAAATCCAAACACGAATTGAACTTGCAAACAGCACCTTATAGTAGTTAGATAAGACGAGCTTTGGAATTCCAGAAGTGTTCAATTATCCACAGTTAAGTCTTTGTCTAATTCAGCGCTTTTATAAGGGTGTCAGAGAGCTGAAATCTAGACAAGAAATCGACAAACTGTTTAAAAGCTTTCGAAATGAGAACCTACAGAAGACTCCTGGGCATCATTTAGAAGCCAAGAAACACAACTGCGGCATGTTTGAAAAAGGATCATAAAATAAAATTATGTCAAAGAACCGGAAAAGTGATATCAACAATAAAGGTGGAAAAAGCAACCTAACTAAGTTATAGAAGCTCCTCAAGACATAGAAGCTCCTCAAGACATAGGAGCTCCTCCAACCATTCCAAAACAGTTCCTTGTAATTTGTGAAGTTTAAGGAGAACCAACAGCACAAATGGGTTGGACAACATTTAATCGCACATGTTTCGTTTATGCAATATGCATCGTCAGCGCGATATTTACAGATTGTTCAGGCACAACAAAACGTGACACGTTATTTAAAATTGGAGGGACAAAGTACATACAGAATTGAAAATTGAAGAAATAAACCATTCAAACACATACAGACAGATAATTATAAGACATGCTTAAACGTCCACAAAAAATTAACTTAAGGAAAAAAATTTAAAAAATAAGAGGTACCACTATTCGCCAACGTCGAATTCACCTCCTTGATCCGGATAGCTTCCTTGACGGAGAGTTCAGTCAGTCCAGCACATTGATCCAGTACTCGAAAAGCAATGGCATGGTCGTCTTGGCTGGCACTTCACACACTTGGAGATATGGTCACGGATAGGCCACGGGTTTTTAAGGTGTTCAGCAATTCTTTATCCCAGATAGCGTTTAGTTCTAGCAATGTATAGATAGTGTTCTGATCTCCAGGACATTGGAATCGATACACCACCCGAGCCTTTAGATCACGAGGGGTTGGGTCCTTGCAGGAGAAATAGGTCCCCACGTTCACAGTTGAAAAGGCCATCTGGATCTCCACACACCAAGTGAGTGAGCCATCTTCTTCAACTTCTTTGCCAGATTATAGTACATGATGCCAAAGGAAGGGAAGGCGAAAGAAACTACAGTTAACTATAAGAGGTCTGACAACACCAGAAAACCTATTTGCAAGGAAAGATTTGACAACAGAATCAAAAACCGGAAAGGGAAATCATCCTTAGATAAAAAAACCTAACTTCATTAAGGAAACTGAGCCGTGACGAGGAAATTTTGAAAGCTCTAAAAGAAGACAATAAACCAATCCTTTTTTTCTTATAAGTTAGGATCTCCTAAAAAAATTGAGGAAATACTTTAAGACAGGTTATAACTTCCTAAATCAGCTTCTCACAAATAAAATGAATGGAGGAGAGCGAATCTACATATAGGGCACATCTTTTACAAAGAATGTCACAACAGGTACCAGACAGACTAAGTCCATTATTACATTTTAGTAATGTGGAATTGCGCCAGAGTTTTTGATTCACAAAGCCCGTATTCGTCGACTTGCTGCATAATATCTTGGCAGGCGAACGCATATTTTATGACAGAAGACTACTCTGAGGTGGGGCCTTGAGTTCTGACATGAAGTTAGCAAATGCTCTACGATTTTATTCAACAAATGGCATTCCAGGTAATTAATATAATATTTTTTAGCTATTATATAATAATTTGGAATTTTCGAAATGCTCAAATAATTTTAATGCTTCAAGAATACTTTTTATGGAAAAATTCATTTTCCTGTTCTTTGCAAAACATTTATTTGCGTTGAAGCTTAATAATGATTTCTCATCATTCGTAAAAACCTTTCTTGGAATTCTATTGGTAAACTACACCTTTTTGCGATCTATTTCCGTCTAAAAAACTGCAATTTAAGCTACTCTCGATAATAGGGCGTTCAATTTAAGCCAGGCAGGCGAATAGCACTTTCAATTTAAGCTACTCTCGATAATAGCGCTTTCAATTTAAGCAAGGCAGGCGAATAGCGCGTTCAATTTAAGCAAGGCAGGCGAACAGCGCGTTCAATTTAAGCAAGGCAGGCGAATAGCGCTTTCAATTTAAGCAAGGCAGGCGAATAGCGCTTTCAATTTAAGCAAG
>JAUYWV010034341.1:0-16571 GCA_032274565.1 Nematoplana nigrocapitula
ACCTATACTGAAGCCAATTTTTGATAACATATTGCCAAGACGTGCCGTGGGGGGGGGTGGCCTCGGGTCGCTCCAACGGTTACTACTCGTGTAGCACCTGTAAATGTATGGCTTGGAATTAAAATATATAATTTTTATTCTATAATTTCAATTTTAAATTATAACTAATAAGCAACGTAAACTGTCATTTGAGAGAAATGGCAGAATTTACCCATTACAGAAATGTCGGGATTGAGTACGAATGACTTGATTGGATCACTATGGAAAGTAACAGCAGAATAATTGAAGAATTGAATCCAACATTCTTTGACGAAGTAAAATTTGAAGAAAATTATGTATCTCGGGAAGCAGAAATTATTGCTAAAATGGATACTGCTGAGAAAGAAGAGGTAATACCGCAATCTACTCAGTATTCGACCTAACTCATGTCACTAAGTGGAAAAGTTTTTTAAAAGCAAGGGTCTTTCTACTGATTTTGAAGACATGCCAGTTCGGTTCCTTGAAGATTATTTACGTTTCTTCTATTTTCTTTAATAAAAAAGAATGGCACACCGTACGAACCAAGAAGTTGGGTTGGTATCCGAGCAGCAATTCAAAGACACCTAAATTCTTCCGAGGTAAATAGAAATACGAATATTTGGAAAGATGAGGAATTCAGTCGTGCTAATGGTGTTTTGAAGGCGATGGTTGGGAAATGGTTGAAAGAAGGAAATACATGTGAGCAGTATGTTGCCTTAGAACCAGAGGATCTAATCAAAATAAGAAAGTACTTTGACAGGAGTAATCCGCAATGTTTACAAGAAGAGATATGGTTTAGTTTAGTTTTCTTTTTTGGTTTGCGTGGCCGCGAAGTTCTTTCTGAACTTAATAAATCAGATATTGCCATGGATGTTGATTCGTCCAGTAAGAAATACGCTTTTATTAACCCTATCCATGCCGGGGGGGGGGGGCTGATTCGGTCCCCCCTGTTTTATTTTTGCTGTCATTGTTTTTTAGATAATCGTGTGATCTCCAGCTTTCATTACCTTTCCTAACTTTATGTTTAACAACATTTAATAATACTTTTATCGGTGTTACCCCACATGGGGTCTGCTGTATGCCTCTAAAGTAGGTGACCCCGTATTTTATAGTTCATCTAATTATAAGTGAAAACAACAAAATATTTTCTTGTGGGATGGATATTAGTGAATTCTATTTCAGTGCTAATACACAATGAACCACCAGCACGCACTATAATACAGTACTTTATTATGTAGTTAATTATTTCGATAAAAATTGAAAACTTTAAAAATATTGTTTCTACTTTTTTCGATGTACTTTAAAAATTAAATTAGCTGTAACATTTTAATAAAACATTTTTAGATGCAAAGTCATATGTAAATCATATTGATTTAATTTTCATCACTATAGCACACTCATAAAGTAGATTTCAATAGAGGGGGCCGATTCAGCCCCCCCCCCTCGGTACCTTGCTGGGTTAAATAGCCCGGTATGGATAGGGTTAAACATGATTATTTAAGTAAAACTGTGAAGAGTTCTTTGAGCCAGAAAGAATTTGAGAATGTCAAAGTTGCTCGGATGTACGAAAACAAAAATTTTCCTGCTGAATGTCCAATTATTGCATTGGAGTTATATTTGTCAAAAATTCCGTCATCCAATACTCACCTCTTTCCAATGCCATTTCAAAAATTCGACAAGTCACACTATTGGTATACCAACAGCCGCAACGTAGGAAAAACACCACTGGGGCAATTTATGAAGAAAATTTCTAAGAAAGCAAGTCTTTCAAAAGAATAAATCAACCACTGCATACGGGTAACTGATAAATGAATTGAAATCTAAAGGTTTCTCTAATTCGGATATCGCAAATGTGACTGGCCACAAAAATACTGAAAGAGTCAGGAGATATGTGCGACATGCCAGAGATGGAGAGAGGAGGGAGATAGCAGAGGCATTACATTCTGGATTTTCAACTGAAATGACTGCAAGGCGAAAAGGGGGAGAAGTGATTATGAGTGCTACTGACTCTGTGGAGAAAAAAGGTTTTGCTTACCCGCGAACACATCCGTCAACTTCTCGGGTTCTTTTGTGAACTGTTCGTTTGATTTTGATTAATTATATGCATTATTCAATTTTCTATGTTAATTTTCCGGGCGAAGAAATGCTACATTTTGGCCCGGAAATTTGAATTTTCAATATAGTTGTTTGAAACTTTGCCGTATTATATCGTTTAAAAAATGATTAATAGTTGGGTAAAATAAATTGGACATTGTAGAATGCAAAATATAATATTCGAAAATAAGAAATACTCCGTACAGCTCATCTACTCCGTTTAGTCATTGGTCCATGTTCTTCTCTGTCGTCCTCTTCGCTTTTTGCCATTGATTTTTTCGTTCTCGCAACTGTCTCTACTTCCCTTTTCTCCATCTTCTTTTCTATCACTTTCTTCAATATAGAGATCTGTCCTCTACCGCCATTCTTCGCACTGTTTCATTAGTTTTACTATCTTTATAAGATAGTCTAAACATTATTCTGTTACATCCATATTTCGAAAGCATTGATCTTCTCCATCATCACTTTATTTAACATCCATTACTCTGTTGCGTATAGTAATCTGGAAACGATGTACAGTAACAGTTCACCATTCTCTTTCCAAAGCTGCAAACTAAGGGTCCTCGAAGTTAGCACATGTCTCATCTTGTTCAAATTGCTTTCCGTTATTTCTATTCTCGCCATCACTTCGCCGTGACTTTCACCATCATCAGTTATCATTTGTCCTAAGTATTTGAACTTCTCTACCTGTTCGACTAACTGCCCGTCTACTGTTATCTTTACTTCGGGGATTTCCTTGCGAATGACAACCATTGTCTTTGTTTTCTTTACATTCATTCGCAGCCCAAATTCTTCACTTGTTGTGTTCACTTCGTCCACAATATATTTTTGTAAGCCTTCTTCTGATTCTGCTATCAGTGCTGAATGATCCGCCTATCTCAAGTTGTTATTATTTTCTCCTCCGATAATACAACCAGCCAGCTCGTCACTCGCGCGGAAAATGCTCTCCCTATATATACGTAGATCGAATAAATAGCACTATCCTAAGTCTGCCCACGGCAAATGTGCATTGGTAAATCGAGTCTGGTCAAAACAACGCTGAGGGCGAGCAACAGCGACCCACACGCGGCCACCCACCGCGCTGCCTTCCCAACGGCCCTTTCTGTCCCCCTGACTCCATCTCGCGCTCGGATAGCGTGGCTCTCGCCGAATTCCGCACTGAGCACTCCCCTCTGCTTGCCGCCTACCGGCACAGGACCGACTTAACCGATTCCCCCTCTGCCCTTTCTGCCTCCTATCTCCGGAGGACCTTTCCCACCTTTTCATTCACTGCCCCTCTCACTCCAACCTTCGTATTTCTCTTTTCGGTGACAGTCCATCCCTCGCCATCCTCACGGACGGAGACCGAGTGTTGTCGTTCCTCAGGGGGATCGGGGTGCTGACACCCCTCACCCCGACAGGGAATGAGACAGACAGGCAGACAGCAATAGCGTTTCACCACTGGTATTCGGAAATGCAAACATACCTACTAGATCTTTGTGAACATTGAACTGGAATTATCAACCCAACGAATTGTTACATTCATCTGTTTGGAATTTGTTATCAGCCAAATTCGCTTCTCAAAATAGAGTTTGATACATCGCGAAACAAATCATTTACAATTTCCAGGGAAAAAGGTATGTTCTGTTCCTATTGGGATTTCGCTCTGCCAGAATATAAAATATTCGTATAAAATGTGGGGGGGGGTAAAGATACTTGGGCCACCCCTTGCCAAAAAGTGGGGGGCTCGGGCCCCTTGGGCCGCAGAGCAGCTACGTCCCCGAATATGGAAAAAGACAAGATAATGAGAAGTGAACCAGCTACTTCAGCGCTAAACTGCCGTCCCAGGAAATGCATGGGCTAATAAAATTGGATTCTGGAAAATGGAACAGACACCGTGGACGTCATCAATAAAGTCGGTGAGGCAACTTGGCCACCATAACACGGAACTCACCCCAACAATGAACACCTGCAAAGTGAGAAGGCGAAAAGAGAAAGAGGCGCCTGCAGAGCTATATCTAATAAGATATATTGGTTTCACCTTACTACAGTAGAAGTAGTGAATGAGACACAGTTCGAGCAGGGAGGTGATAAGCAGTGTACGCCAGCTAGGTCAAATGTAAGCCTGCGACGAACACGTCTCAAGATTGATTTCTACTGAAATGTCCAAGAAAGAGGACGGGAACACGAAGCCAGGAGAGTAGTTCAGTTTAGGAACAAGTAAGAAATCCTGCTAAGTTGAGCCACCACTACGAATACTCATCCTAATACAAATGTACAACTTTAAAAATGCGGAAAAATACACAACAAAAGTTCAGACTAGCGAGACTGAAGTGATGAGGGCCAATCAAAGAAGGTAATGGGCTTGAAAAATAGACCGGGATAAACGGGAGAGAGTGCTGCGGGGATTGAAAAGGGAGATGGCGTGATGGGAGAGGGTCCATAAAAACTAATTCTCGGGAAGGATATATTGTAACGGAAGTCATAAGGAGAAAACACAGCCGACTGGGTCAAGAGAAGGGACAGAGACATCAGACCAGCGAACTAAGTGGAAATCGGGAGCATGGCGAAGTGTCTTTCCCGGTCCACGGTCGTAAGAACATCTGCCCGAACTCATTAACGAAATAAATGCAGAATTAGATACAGCATCTGCTGTCGCTTCCTGCCTCTCCTCCAGTAGTCTCAGTCACCCAAGTTCCACTCATTTCACTCACCTCCAACTCAATGAGATAATTTCCGCTTCGTCTCCATTTTGACCACGATAGAGCCATGAATAAGTGACGTCATCACGGCTGAATTGGCAACCCAGAATAGCCTCGCCATTACGTGGTACAACCGTGTCCTTGGGTTCGCGTGAGAACTTCAGATCAATAAACTCTGTCGCCGAGGCACCTGTGGAAATTCAAATTGGACAATCATTAAGTTAGTACGCGGTGTTATCTCTCAACTCTTCTACTAAGCATCGATAGACTCATATGGCTTTTTATTACCAGATTATTTTATGTTACTTTTCTAAACCTACAAAATTGAGTCAGTAGTTGACTGTTGAGTCTGCTACACAAAGACATGACGACTTTGTATGGTATAGCGGCTATTGTTTCAAACAAAACCCATTACAGTGCAATTGCAATTTTATATACAAATAGCATTTCCTATATAAATTCAGTTTAAAAAAATCGAAATTCAATAAAATTTCACAAGTAAGTACACTTGAGAAGCTTGCAATAGAGAAGGTACAGTTGTTCAATCCCGAGCTAAGTCAGGATGACTGATACAAATTCCCCCTCTCCCATATG
Organism: Nematoplana nigrocapitula; assembly: GCA_032274565.1. Taxonomy (NCBI): domain Eukaryota; kingdom Metazoa; phylum Platyhelminthes; order Proseriata; family Nematoplanidae; genus Nematoplana; species Nematoplana nigrocapitula. Next base: position 5,388 of record JAUYWV010034341.1, read on the forward strand.
GGGTTGTCAAGGTCATAGCATTTCTGCCAACGAAACACGTATCCCTGCTACGAACGGGGACAAAGAGTGGCTCACAAAATGTTTCCACCCAATATTGAAATGATAATACAGGCTACATATTTAGTGGGTCAAAAATCAAAACTGGTTGTTATTATGGTAGTAAATAAATATATCCATATTGCAATTACAGCAGAAGTTAAAAAGCACCCTTTCTCCTCCAGTTTCCTATTCATTGTATTTATACTTCTTTCTTCTCCATGTCCTTCATTACCACACCATCATAAATCAGTTTCTGCCTTCCAACTGATCTATATCTTCCTTGGCTCACTTTTTCATTTGTGTGTGTTATACCAGAACTTTTTAGCAACCTCCTCATTCATGTATAGTATCTCTCTAAGAGTGGTATTCAAGCATTTGAAGAATCACAAATTCTAGCTGCTGTTCCTATTAGTAGGCTTTCATTTTCTTTCCAAACATCCAATGCTTCTATGACATATATCAAGACTGAACATATTTCAGCTGAGCGAACTTTCACCTCAATACTGCTTAGACGAAAGGCTAAATAAAGTGTACCCAAAGCAAGGTTGCTCCAGAAAAGAGGATCAGTGTGATCCAAACTACAGCAGTATAAATACATTAATGCAGACAAAAAGCATTTATTTCTATGTAGATAGCCTCTTTTCTTTTGTTCAATATGGCATTTGCTGAAGTAACAAGCACACAAGTACACTTAGCACATGTTTGGCTGTTATGTCAGAGATGGAGAAAATCAAAGCAGCACTAGACATTCAATACTACAATGGTCCTACACTGGTCCTCAAAATGTGAAACACTTGAGAGTGGCAGTACTGCTAAATGGAAGACTGGTTGATAGAAAAAATGTCGTGAGTCCTTGACCAAGCACTGTATGACATGAAAGATATGACTGTTGTTTAATCATTTTCCATATATTTTAAAAAGACACATAATTTACATACATAATGATATTAGGCCACAAATATATTACTCTTTCTACATTGCTATATGATTTTAAGTCAATAATGGCCACAACACTTTAGTAGGACACTGGGCTGACATATCACCGAAAGCCTTTTTCTCACAGATGAATCATGATAGATATAGACATTTCACAAGGTTTTCAAGATTTTACCAAATGGATTTAGACCTATTTTTTAAGCCTGTAGTCAAAATATGAACCTATACCTATTGGTTATATATATTTGGGATTAATGGGATATATTTGGGCTTTCACATTGCTTTGCAGGTCAATCAGCTCTTTCTGCTGGGAAACGTGAACAACTTCTGGTGATGTCGAAGATGGATAAAAAACCCAGGACAGGATATCCACAAACCTAGTTTCCATATATATCTGGAATTAAAATGTTATTCTGGAAATTTTTCAGTTTCCCGAGAAAACCGGCGATTGTGCTCTTCATCTTGATCACATCAGTTTTATTTACAGAGAGCGAGTTGAAGAGCATATTACATTTGCCAAAGATATCCACTAAAAAGGCAACATCATGCTGACGAATACAGATGCTGTTGTACAACGTTCAACCAGTAAAAAATGTGAGATGCTGCCTCTAATTGTAATAATGAATCAAGAAGTCAAAGAATCTTCCGAATTGCAACCCTAGCTACCTGTTGAGAAATGTTGATCTAGTCAATCTTTATTGATCTGTTGACTGCTGTTTTTAAAAACATTGCAGAATAGAATTCATAGCTAAGATGCTTACTGTAAAAAAATCATTTCTTATTTATCTTTTCTTAGCATTGCAGCGCAAGCAGGATATTGAAGATATCAATCACATTTTGGGACCCTTTTGCCCTTGAAGGATGAGAAGGCACTGAAGTCATGGATAGACATGTTAGATGCCGAAGCCAGAACCAAGAAGATAACTGACAGATAAGAAGCTAACAACCTGACTGATGCATTCCTGGAAAATATTGGCATCAGTCATTGGTGAAAATCAAACAACTGGTCTCATCTTAGGTCATCACAACTATGAAATGGGCTGATATCAAAAGGAAGCTGATGAATTTTCTTGATCCAAAGAAACAGCAACTGATATTTCGAGAGGACCCTGTTTATGCAGATGAAGCAGCAAGCTGGAGAGGCTGTTGGTGAATTTGTAGCTCATAGACAGAACAAGCTGTGAAATGCAATTTTGACAAGTTCAAAGACAGGAATACTATCCCAACTTAGTAATTGCCTGTACTGACAATCATCATCAAAGGCCCTCTGACCAGATTGTAGCCTCCCGTGTGGCTTGACAAAACCTGTCTCTTTGCATTGCCATCCTTCCAGCTCCCTCCATTGTTCTGAAGACATCTGTGATAGTCTTTTCCCATGCGCATCTAGGTCTCCTTCTTCTGCTTTGTCCTGCTATGTGCGCTTCCATAATCCTCTTTTCCAGCCTGTCATGCTGCTTGATGTGACCAAAGTAGGTGATTTTCTGTTCTTCATGTACTGTAATAACCAGTCAGTATTTACTGACAGCTCTTTTCTGATGTTCTCATTTGTTCTTCGCTGGGTTCAGGGCACTCGTAAGATCTTCCGGTAACATTTATTCTCAAACACTTATCTTAATCTTATCTGCCTTTTGGGGCACCCAAGTCTCACATGCGTAAGTTGCCAAAGGGAAGATGCATGTCCTCAGCAATCGCAGTATTGTCTCTTTGTCTTGGCCCCGCCATGGATTCTTCATGCCTACTGCCATGCCCATTGCTAGTGAACATTCAATTTCTCTACTGTTGCTTCCGTCACTTTCTACATGGGCTCAAAGATATGGGAAGTTGTCTACCTCCTCCAATGGTGATTGTCCTATGTATATTCTATCGCTGTCAGTGTCATTGTTCATCACTGACATCACCTTGGTCTTCTTAGGATTCATTTTCAGACCATAGTCCTGGCTTTGTGTATGCATGACCTATATTAAATTGTTGAGCCCTTCTCTTGTCTTTGACAGTAGTGTGGCATTATCATGTAGCTTAGATCTCCTATTTGCTCCCCAGTAACCTGAACAAGATCAAACTTTTCTACTTGGTTGTCATCCATCACTTCTCATTATGTTCTTTGTATAGATTTTTTAGATATGAGGAACAAAATACTAGAAAAGGAGCTTTTGACACTGTTGATAGATATCAGATAGTGGACTTCACATACCAACCGCAACAGGTGAAGAACTTAATTAGCCAAGAGTCTACTGTGCTGCCCAGTATTTGTGTTCCTTAAGGTGAAAGCATTCACAGCTTTCTTAGTTGTATAGACACAGAAGAGATGGTTCATCAAGTAGTCAACAAGAGACCACTATCAAGAAATATAGTTTCTGGATAAAAATGTAGTCACAGTGGCGTCACAGCCATAGGACAGGGGTGGACAATGTCCAGGGGCCCCAAAGGTACAAGGGGCCTTGAAGGTTAGGGGAGAAAAAATTTATTGGTGTATTTCGGGACATACTCGCCCATAGTCTAAACTCGCCGGCTAGCCGTTTTCGGCATAAAGTCAATAGATTGTGATGAGCTGTGTTCTATTTTTATCCATCTGACTGACTAATGAGCTCTGCTCTGGCTTTACCAAGTTTTTTTGTTTCAGTTGGCCGATATTCACACACATTCATTCAGTCACTATGAAGAGCCAGTACGAATCTGGTTATCAAAAGCGCAGTAAAAGAAAACAACAACGTGAGAGTGCTGTAAAGATGACACCACCGGTTACAACGTATTTTTCCAAGAAAACTACCACAGATGCTGCGTCTACATCGACAACACCCATTGAAGTTGATGAAAGTGGTCTATCAGCAGAAGATCCGGTTGGAAACAAGCCAGCTGAAGAATACAAAGAAGAAGAAGTAAGTGCAGAATCAACTGCAAAAGAAAGGAGTGCTAAAAATGAACTGAACTTAGGGCCCCCTAACATGTTGTGATGCCACTGTGTAGTTGATGTGGTTTGACAAAGCACAAAGACTTATCTAATTGTATTACACAAGTTGAGTGGTTCCAATGCAAGAATGTGCAAAATGAAGCTTGCCAGTAGACGTTTACTGGAACTTTCACACTAAGAGAAAAACATATTTCATAATTGCATAGAAAAGAATACAATTACAAATTATTGTGAAGTGAAGATCTAGATAGAGAGGGACACTAATATCCAAAGAAATTTGGGAAAAGCTAAGAAAACCTCATCTAATAAAGAGATATGACAAAAGCAGAATAATAACCTATGATGATTTATATAATGCTCCAGCTAGGAATATTGGATGCCTTAATGAAAAATATAAATGGCATATATATACATATACAAGAAAAATTTACCATTTTTATTGTGTTTATTATGTGCTTAAAATAAAAATATTATCTTAACTCACTAAAAAAAGTCATTGATTGCACTGAAAAATTTGCACTTTGGTGTTGTAATATTCTGAACCAAAATATTTTTTCAGTAAGTAATGAATATAATTAGTTGGAAAATATGTATAAGAATCTTCTAGGTATCAAAGATATGAGGGTTGTGATAAAACTGAAACCAGATATACACTCTCGTGATATTCCTTATGTGAATAACAGTTCATAAAAGTTGAATCTTTCATATAACCATTGCCTATTTGCTTATCCATAAAGCCTAAAAAAGGGAAGATTAGAATATGCCTAGAATATATTTATGTGAATAAGCAGATCCTAAGTCAATCATATGCCACTCCAACTTTGGAAACTATTTTTTTTTAAATGGCTAATAAAAATGGTTCTGTAAGTTTGACTTATCAGATATTTATTATCAAGTAAACCTGGATGAAGACATAATAGAAATTACTACTATTAATACTTAATATTATTGTCATTTTAGTATTTGATATTTTTAAATATATTGTTAGAATTTGGTTAAAAATTAGTATTAAATTAAGATATAATTATTTGAAAAAATATTGTTTGTTATATAGTATAGTATATAATGTAATAAAAGTTAATAAATGCTTGCTATTGATAAAAATTTATATATTAATATAGAGCATTAAATTAATATAATAAATATATTATAAGTTATAAATATAAATAGTATTTAGTATATATTATGAATAGTTGGTTTAATCTAAATATTATGAATATTTTAGATATTTATTTTTAAAGACAAAGTAGTAATACTATAGTTATAGATTAATTTTCTTTTCTTTTTTTAAATATATAATTGTAGTAGCCTTATTTTTTAATTTCTATATTCAAATTTTGATATTTTTTATCTTTGAAATACTTATTTTTTAGTTTATTTTTTTTAAATGACATCAATAGGCTAATAAACCTTTTGATACATAAAATGTTCCTTGATATTTTAAATATATTTGTTTTCCCTCAATATTTTTTCTTATTTTGACTTGTTTTTACATACGTTTTTACAAAATTTAAAATTCTTTGAGTAAAATGATTTACAATTTATAAAATGTATTATAGAGTTTCTTTGGATTAAAGAATAGAGTATCATTTTTGAGAATATGTTAAAAAATAAAATGCTTATTTTGTTAATTTTACAGTCAGGCTTGCAATAGAAATAAAATTGGTTATCATTAATTATATATGTTGGCGACCAGTTGTGCACATGTTGAGAACTAGGCTGACCAGTTATGCACAATTTGTGATATTAACTGGGCACAATTGCCGATTGGGCCTATCAGTTGTCAACATCACAATTGTGCACAACTGGTTGGCCGGCGATCCTGCAGAAGTCAGCCATAAATTTTTTTTTTTTAAATACGTTACATATTGTAAAAAATTTATTTATAACAAATAATTACGAAATTAATAACAGGTTAACAAGTGACAAACAGTAGTTTAAATAGTTCAATATAGTTAAGAAGGTTAAAATAGTCAGCAAGGATAATGTTTTACCCAGTACAAAAATGTAGAGTATAATGTATTGGTGAGAAGATGCCTGAAAAGAAAGTACTGTAGGTAGGAGTCAAACAAAGCATCAGATGTGCCATTCATGGCACGGAATTTTGCCTTGCAGTTACCCCATGTCCTTTCAATGGTATTTGTAGGATGGAAGGGTCCATGGAATCTATAAAATTCAAAGTATGATTGACAATTGCGTGATTTGGGAGAACATTATACGATTGCCACATGTCTGTAATAATACGTGTCCCGGGAAGGACATGATGAACAGCACGCATATTGACCTGTTGAACATTAGGATGGATGACATTAGTCATTACAAATAAAATTTCTAAGCAGTGGTCTACCAGCTATTTTTAAATGAAAACAAAACTAAAAATGACAGTCGAGTTAAATTAGTAGAACAAAAGTATATATTAAAAAGTAAAACATATAATATATAATTAAATATTTACATGTAAAATTTAATGAAAATTTCGTTTTTCTTGTTTTTTACGATATTTAACATTTTTGAAAGAAAAAAAAATTTATGGCCGACTTCTACAAGATTGCCAAAAAATCATTAAACTAAATAAATATATCCACTGGATAAATGGCATACTTAGAAGTTAGAAAGAATTCTTATAACAAACTAATAGGGAAATCTTTTTCGAAAGGAGTGATTTTCTTTGTCGTTTGTGTGAAAAATGACTTTTTTAAATGTAAATAATTTGCTAAAAATTGACATTGCTGAATAACTACTCTACAAGTTACATGAACGGAAAGATTAGAAAGGTATATTTTATTTTATATATTTAGAATATATTATATATTATATTAGTGTCATTATTTACATTAGATTTATCACTATGACTATGAGTATGAAAATTGTAAATACACTAAAAAATGTCATTGTTGGACTTTTAAAATTTTTGATTTGAACTGTCTAACCTTGCTCCTTGGCTATTATAATATTTATATAAATAAATATTATTTATTTCTCTAGTTAATTTTCTGCTTCTCTTTTTATCTCTTATTGTCTTAATAAATTTGAATTGTTCATACTTATCTGGAAGATTACCATACTATGGCCCACATCCGACCATACCATAGACATGGTCCATTGTATTGGAATAAAATGTGAATATTACTTATAATTACTTATACATGAAAGTATCACTTACAAAATATAGTTTTTCATCCGGTTCAATTTCCATTATAAAAAATATGACACTCTCACGGAAAATCAAATATACGCGCTAAAAAGTATTAGACATTATTAGTAAAGTAAAATATGACCAATACTTAGCGAGTAGGGTGAAATGGAACTATAACAGAGTTGACAAGACGTCCTATAACAATCTATTAGACAACAAGAATGTGAAGTTTCAAAACCAAAATTCCGAACATTTCTACATAAAGTTCATTGCTAAAACGGTTACCATATCTAAAAACAGAATTGAAGCAAACAGACTGTAGTTTTTATGTGACTATACGACCAAACAAATGATTTTACAAACCCTCTATCAACCACTTCCACTAATTGCCTTATTTCTGGCTGTGCTTACGCAGTTTTATAGATGCATTACTGATTTCCTACACAGTGTCTCACATCCTAGCAGCTGGACTTCCCATCGTCCGGCATAAAGAGGCCACGACACTGAAAAGATATCTACGACAACCGATCTCGAGTCAAGCAGGATCAGGAGGCCAATTGGAATTTAGGTCAAGATTCGCCATTGGTAAGTCTCACAGTAGGAATCGCAAGATGGTCAATGAGATCTGTGGTGATGCTGGCCTAAACAACTTGCGACGTTTGGCGTTTCCTCTACCCAGTTGCAGTGAGAGAACAAAAGAAGGTGCCGCGCGTACACCTCTTACTGAGGGGTGGTAGCAATCGCAATGACTGTCCAATTGGATGACTCTCTGGACTTTCATGGGGTAGTTTGATCTTAACATTTATACTGATCAGTCAGTTGAGGGTGATGTACACGGAGTTAGTGCTACGGCACCAGAGCACAGATGAGATTCTCAGTCAGTACCGACTGTGGCGAGGCCCCACCCCCAAGTGAGCACGGTGCCTTAATTGTAACGTGCTCTAGATTCTGTTTAATAATCTCCACAATATGGCATTACATAGTCAGTATACTGCATGTATAGTCCGTGCAAGAATGGCAGAATAGATGTAAATATTTTTTGCAATCAGTTGCTTAATTTTTAATGGAAGATAATTTATTGAAGACTGTGAGCTGTTAATGCGCTAGGGCAAAAATTTGAATTTAGATCCGTCTTCGTATATTCATAAAGCGAACTGTTCAAAGTCAATTTTCTCAGAATGTGAAATATGGTATTGACATTATTAAAGCAAGCCGGCAGCCGCTGATGCATCCTTACATCTCTATGAGGGTCTTTCAGTGTATTTTATTTCCTGCATGTTGAAAATGAATTTTCTAGACTATTTCGAATTGGTTTGAGTCCAAACTGGGTACAAGGTAAGTAGGGAGCATTAAAGTATCCTCACATCTGTACAAGAGTCTGCCTGTCGGACTTTTGCGAGAAAGAAAAGAGGGGACGAGGACGAATCTTTTGTTCTACCAGTCCTTCTGGGAAGGAGGCATGATCCTATATGTATGCGTTAGGATCAGGACTACTTAGAGTTAAAAAAAACCCGACAAAGAAATATAACTTATAACATGTACTCGCATGGCTGCAGATCATATCATAACAACAAGGAGGAAATAATATCAGAATGTATTTTTGTAAAGTGGATGCGACTAGGAATACATCTGCGAGGAGCGAAGCAAGTCGGCATAGCTCCTCTTATCTTCCACACAGACCTGTACACAGAGAAAGAGAAGCACATGATACTGGCCGGCGGCATGTATGCTTCACAGCTGGAATCACAAATACGCCCAGCAGGCAAAGACATAAGTAGTACTAGTACACTAGCAGTATTGGGATAGTGCTTGTAGTAGTAACAGGACCCGATGAGCCATGGCGTTTGGTGTGTGTGCGCGCGCAACACAAATTCATTATGCGGATGCACAGGGAAAGAAGACGAATGCTTTAAGTGATAAACAGCCAGACAGAAAAACGACAATATTTTAGAATTATAATAATATATCTATACAAACAATAGAATCGAGCAGCAGCGGTTTTTTGCTCCAATCAATGAGCGTCATACACAGTGCGGTGGATGGGCGCCAAAATTAAATGCAAAGAGAATCTGCTATACAGTTCAGTATTATACGTTCTTAAATACGGATTTCGGCGTGCTTCGTGTCAAACGTGCGTAGGGTAGTACAATGAGTCAGTTATAGCTACAGTACCGAAGCGGACAACACCAAAATTGAACGTAGTGATATTATAAGCAGAACAACAACAATAACAAGGATGATGGCAAATGCGACTGATATAATACACCATTAGCGCACTGAAATTTCATACACAAAAGTAAACACACACAGGATAATAAAACCAGCATAAAGACTCTACTCTCGAATATATTTCTAAAATAATGAAGTAAATGGAGGGCAGAATGGAGTTTATCTTCTGAAAGTTAATACTTAATGACATGATAAGTGACTTAACTCATCGAGCGTAAAAATAGAAGGACTATATCAGGGAAAGGAATGCCAGTGAGTGGTTGGGCCAGACTTTTCAGCACACCAGCCATAGTAAATGTGAATGGCTATTGCACACAGTGTTCACAGCGGCGAGGGATGGCAGACGTGTCATTGGACTGCAGGCGCCTGGAAATGACAAAGAAATCAATAGTCAACACAGAAGCAGCTCGAAGCAGGAGGCTAATGGATCGTATCCTGACTTGATTCTGGCTTGATCCGGAGTGAAAATTTGATAATAGATACAGTACTACGAGAACTGCTTTCATCACAGACAAATGGGGGGAGGGGGTCGCAGACAGAGTAGCACAGGGGGAGATGACGCTGGATCACGAAGGTGCCCCCGGATTTCCACTCGGATTGCTCCGGTGACGCGCTGCACCCACGGCCTGCTGTTGCTGTTGCCAGGTGGGCACTTGTGATTGGAGGGCCGGATAACTCGTGGGAAGAGCCAGATGCTGCTCCGGACAGCCATTCAGACGCAAAAATTCGGCACACTCGGGCTGGCGGGAGGCCATCGCGTAGAAGTAGGCATTGCGGCCCTCATGGTCCACCACAGAGGCGCTCCCGTTATACTGCACTCACACAAGCACACCATATTGATAGTAGTGTAATCTGCATTCCTCGAACACATATTCGTGAAATCACGGATTGCATAGTCCACGCGAACCATTCATCTGGATTTCTGAATCCCAACACCGACCATATTAAACACTGCCAGTAATGAAATTCCGGATTATGGGAATATCTTCGACAGGCTACAAAACAGTTACGCCTGAGAATGTCACCGTTGACAAGATTGCATAAAGTTTTACGGGATATACTTTCTATAGCCGAGTCGAGAGCTATTTCATTCTCTTGATGAATGCGCGATTCGCAGTAGAGTTGAATTCATGTTTCAGCAAGATTACACAATACAGGTCATTAAATTATAATAGACGCATCACCTAATCGCTTTAGTTAGATTGGTAGATAGCTAATATTGACTACAGTACTACGGTGAAACATTTTGTAATTGTATGCTGAGGATGTTCCCCGAGGTATTAATCCCTTCTAATATATGATTAACAGAGGTGCAATATTGTATGCAACGTAGTGGTCCTCCGCCTTGATAATGAGCTTCATACTACACTTCTCTGGCACTCGCAACCGAGGAACTCATTCAATTTTTTACCGAACCAGAAGACAATGGCGACGATTAGGACGATACTTCAGATGTTCTGCCTCCACGCAGCAGGAACACAACAGAGGCACTGGCGACTTTGAGAGCAATTCTAGACATGTAAGATTGTGACGACTACACAAACACCCTCAGAGACTCGGTCTCATACAGTAACAAGGTTCTATCGACTAGGCGAAGCAACGTATCATAACATATTGTTTTAAAACACGTGTCTAAATACAGGTGATCACGTAATTTATATACATGATCCAATGGTTTAAGAACCTAATAAATATACGCGTGCTTTTTTCATGTTAAAGTTCTTAATAAAGGTATGCGTATTACTTATTGTCGTAAGAATGAAACGAGCCAGTTTATAATAGTAAACGTTTATTGGCTTTAACAAACTTATAACTTCACTTACAGTTAATGCATCCTATCTATAATTATATAAATTTGGGTATGTATGTATGTATGTATGTATGTATGTATGTATGTATGTATGTATGTATGTATGTATGTATGTATGTATGCATG
>JAUYWV010034452.1:0-25251 GCA_032274565.1 Nematoplana nigrocapitula
AAATCCAGTAAACTTAGAGACAAATACACATTTCCCACAAAATAGTTGACCAAGTTCATGGGGATTTTTCGTAAGGGGTCGAACATTCTGAAGCTGCGATTAGAATTATGATCATATATATCCCTTTCGGAATCGCTAAATAATCTATAAAAATAAAAATATAACAAAATTTATTTTACAGAATAATATTAACCGTTTATTAGAACAAATGGAAATCAAAACAGAAAAACATGAGATAATAAATAACAGATGGGGAGCAGAGTTACTTTTGCTTGTTCTGCGAGATGTACAGGATGATGATATTGTAGGTGTACCTCAAATTATGAATCAATAGTCATATAGAGTTATATAGAAAGGGAACAGTTAATAATATGACACGAAAGCCTGGAGAAAGTAAATCAATTCAAATATATTGAAGCATAAATTGCAACTGACGGAACATCTGAACAGAAGAACAATTCTAGAATAGCAAACGGGAGTGGATAACTTGCCCTGCTGAATAAAATATGGAAAAACAGAACAAAGCGGATGACCAACATCACGTCGTGAACCGGATGTTGAAAGGCGGATCTACTGACGCAGGCTGATGATCGAGATGACTGGAGAAGGCAATGTTACTTGTCAAGTCCTGTGGTTCCCCAACGACCAGCTCGGTTAGGGGACACATGATGACAGGTAGTCAAGTAGTCAAAAAGTAATTTTGACTAAATTGTTACCCAGAGACAGTTCTTCCTTCATTCGACAAAAATAATTTATTATGATAAATCGCTTAAAAAATTAAAATAAATATTTCGCTTAAATCAATTCTTATATTTTGATTTTAATTGTAAAAGATTAGCACCACAAAATATGCGCATAAGAGAACATTTTATTGTGTTGGATAAAATATGTAATCGGTTCATGGGGTAATTATTGACCAGTGTGAAATTATAAAATTGTATTCACTGACCACGAAATTTGAAGTGGCAATTTATATAGCGCATACTGTTATATATACAGTAGATTAATGAATATGAACAGCACTATACAAATATGGACAATTGTAGCTATAAAACTATTTAAAAATCATTTTAATAACGAAGGCTGTAACTTTACTTAAAGAATCAGGGCTTTTGATACTTCGTCTGGTGGTATTTTATGATTTCTATATTTTTTCCTGAAAGGGGTTGTAGTGGCGGCGCTTCGTGCGAAATTATAATATATCATGCGTGTAAGACGACTGTGAATTTTAGTGGATATATGTGCATTCATCTGATTGGTCAGTGACAGTGCAAGATAGGGAATAATAGAAAAGTTATGGTGGAGGAGGTAAAAAGGCGGTGGGATGGTAGTAAGTGGATTTGAAAGGGAGGTGTTTCTGAATTGTGATTTCTACTACTACTAAATATTTATTTATCTGAATAGATAGAAATGACGTATAACGCAACATATATTTTTGTTCTGCATTGAATATTATACAACTAATCAATGTGATTATTAAAAATTGAACAATTGAGGCAATCGTCCGATACAATGCAGTCGATCTTTCTATACTTTTATCCGTGGATCAGGTTTTGGACTTCTAGAAAGCGGTTCATGCACAGCGAAGAACGAGGTGAACATCATGGTGAAGAATGCAGGTGACGTCATCTTCGGAGGATTCGCCTTTTGGGCAGTCGGCTACGGATTGAGTTTCGGGCAGGACTCCTGGTCGAACCCTTTCTGTGGATGGGGCTCCTTCTTCGCGTCAACCAATATCTCCGACAGTGGTTGGGTGTACAGCAAGTTCTTTTTCCAGGCCTCATTTGCAACCACGGCGACGACCATTGTCTCCGGTGAGTTTACATGAGCGAACAAAGTCGGAAGATTTATTTTCGGGATTTGTTTAGTTACCTAGATTTAAATAAATGCTTAAAGAAACTATTAAAGTCTCTGTTATAGTTTTTAAATTGAACTAATACGTAGAACCTCGTCAGTGTGATGAAATTGTACTGCTTTTCGCAATAGTTTTGTGTTTAAAAGATTTCAATAATGTAAAAATGTCATAATTATCACTTTATTTATTTACGAGAATTATCCCTTGTTAAGTATTTTTAATCTATTACTAATTTTTCAATACATCATCAGCGTTACATTCTAGGTGACGGTAATTTTTGCTGTATGTATAAAAATTGTGTTAAAATCCTTTATGTAAGTGTACACGTTTGTTGCAAATCTGTTTTGCTTTATGTGATATACATAATTTAATGACTAAAATTTAATCAATTTAATTATAAAACTGAACTGAATCAGCATGAGCAAATAATAGAATGACTTATCAAGGTCATAGCTTTACCATTAAATTCATTTAAAGATGTTAGGAAAATAGAATGATTGAAAACAAAATGGAGAGCGCTAAATCACTTGTAGTGTCAATACTGTATATGTGTCATTGGATATCCAATTTGTTTCTAAACATGAAAATTTCACCTCTCACGAACCCGCACCTATTCTTCATTCGCCCTCTAATGTCTTTTCACACTCAAAGTTGACTTAAGCATCCTTTGACCAAATATACTTTTTATTGAAATGTGCTTAAAAGGAAAAAAACTTTCCGTTGGGATACCATTATACTGACCATACTGACATAATGACGCTTATTTTATTTCATATGGCAGTTATTTTCATTTTGTATTTATTTTCCAGCGATCGTTCATTAATCATTGTATACTGTGTACCAATTGTAAAATATGTTTAACCCTACTTTAAGAGTGTGCAATAGTGATGAAAATTGGCACATAATTAAATCAAAATGATCTACAGTTGACTTCGCTTTTAAATATTTTTCTTCAATTTTTTTCAATTGTTATCGAAATAATTAACTATATAATAAAGTACTGAGTGTCTGAATATTATAGTGCGTGTTGGTGGTTCATTGTGTATACCAATAAAACAGAATTCACTAATATCCACCCCTCAAGGAAACATTTTGTTGTTTTCATTTATAATTAGATGAACTAAAAAATACGGGGGTCACCTACTTTAGAGGCCTATAGCAGACCCCCTGTGGGGGTTACAACAATGAAAATATTATTAAAAGTTGTCAAACATAAAGTTAGGAAAAGTCATGAAAGCTGGAGATCACGCGATTATCCCAAAACCAATGGCAGCAAAAATAAAACAGGGGGGGGGCGAATCAGCCTACACCCCCGGTATGGATATAGTTAAGGAGATCATGTCTGCAGGAGGCTATGAAAGTAGACATACTTTGCATTCTTTGAAAAAACTCAGGATTATTTAATGTTCAATAGGTCCGTCCTAATGTCAGTGATAAGGAAGCATACTGTCCACAGCTCCGATAAGGCTTTCAGTGAATGTATTTACCCCGTCAGAAGAACACATGAAGGAATCCCGAAGCAAAAAAACGGAAGTGACGGTAACACTCACTGTTGATCTGAATTGAGTTCATTTTTAAAAAAAATACAGTTTTTTGTTATTTGTTGCGTTAAAATTAATGCATTCTATCCTTTTGTAGTAGAACGAAAAACGAAAAATAAACATCTGCAAAAATGCATACTAGGTCTAAAATAGTTGAAATCACTTCCGCTAAATTAAAATCACATCATTTAAATAACACTTGGAAAATCGGTGAATGATAAAGAATAGCAGCCACAGACGGTTATTAGAGATGGCTTAAAAAACAGGTCCCCAGAATTCAGTCAAGGACATACTCATTTAAAAAAACTAGGTTTCTCTTTCTGAAAGATTCATTGACGACTCGTTTCTGGACACTTCAACTCCGCAGCTATAATAAATATGATTAAAAATATATTTGGCATAGTTCAGATAAGAAAATAGCGATAAAATATAATATAAGAGAGATGTTTGGCGTAATTTTTATCACCGCCAACTAATTTCATATTAAAACTAGATAAAACTTATATAAAATGCAAAACATAGTAACACGACTTTTGGGTTATTTCAAACACCGTTCTCAGTCAGTGTATAAAATTAACTTTTATAATCTTGCCTATGCAACTCCTATAGAAGTATTTTTAATGCACGTGGAAGAACCAATTACTATGTATTGTTTTCAACAATCGTCATACATAAGCTGTACAGTATGCTTTGCTTTCAATTCATTTTCCCATTCTCGTACGACTGACTGATATCTTGTCGCATTGTCCAAGTCTCACAGCCGTTCACATGGCCTGTATGTAGAGAAAACAAGCATATTGGTTTCCCTAGAGCTGCCATAGCCGCTCCATATCCTGTTTAGTGCACCGCCTGAATTTGAACCACGGCTAATCTCCCGACGATCCGCTTTTTGAATCATCTCTTGTGCTTACAACTGATCCGAGGAAATTGAATTCATGAACTTGCTTTGCATCTCGTCCATCAGTTGCGGTTTCATTCATTATATCAGTTCGAATGTCTCATCGACGCTAACATAGAGGTCGACTCGTTTACTTTTCTCGTTCACCTTTGATAATATTTTTCCAATCCCTCGTGTGCTGCGGTGATATGTGCTGTGTTATCTACGTCTCCTTAGTTTGTTAATATGCGTCCAGCAATTGGGCTGTTTACTTCCTTATTCTCCATAGCTTTCATCATTCTGATTTCCGCATAGAGGTTAAACTGGAAAGGTGAGAGAATACAGCCGACTTCGAAAAAACCCACAGAATCTCCAACAAGGATTCGTACAATTGCACTCTACTCAGTGTGAAGGGATTGCATGAGAAAATCAGTGTCTACCTCAAGGTGTCGTAAACCCATTCTCAGTACTACATATCAGTACACATTCCCGCCGAGGGTTTGTGCTCTCCCTAACCTGACACTCGCAGTAATAGCATAACTTATAACTTTTTTTATCATTTTGGTCCCGCCCTGGGAATGCACACTTTAAAAAAATGGTCCGACGCGAAAGGGTTAACGACGTAGCCGAACGCTTTAGAATAGTCCAGAAACGACCGGTACAGTGATATGTATTGGTATAGTAGATGAAAATAAAGTTAATCTATTTTCACAGTGCGGTCTTAGCTTTAGACTAAAATGTAAAAGTATCCAGAGGATTTGAAATAGTTTGAAGTAGAATGTAGAATTTATTAAACGACCTAAAAGAACACTAAAATACACCGCCAGAAAAGTGCGATCATCATTGACAAAAATATAATTCGATGCCTATATAACCAGCTGCTCACATCTGTCACTGAATCAATACAGAAGCGAATTACAATAATTATTCCCAAATATTGACATTTAATGTCTGTTCTGCGTCAAGGGGATCATGTGAAAACAATGCTTCTTTCCCCATCCAGCGTGAAATAATTCATCATTCGGTGAATTTCTAAGCAATTGGGACATGTTTGGCTGCAACGCTTGTTGATTCCAAACTGGATACATATTTCTTATTGACGACTATTTTTGTATATAGCCAAAAGGAGTACACAGGAAATCCTCATGTAGTGAATGCTCTGGTTTGACAGTTGCACAAAATATGGAATTGTGTGGAATTTTGACACACATAGTAGTTGAGTGTGGCTTGCCAAGTAATTCTAACGAAATTATATAGAATCACAATTAAGCAAATCATAGTTATTGTAGAAATGAAATAATTTCGCATTTATGCCATTCATCCATCATAGCAAATAATTTTAGCACTTCAGGAAATGTCAAAACGATGATTAATGAAAAATTGTATGTAATCCGAAATCGAAAAAGGCAGTCGGTTACTGGTTACTTGTCCCATGACTGCATATTCAGGCATTATTGCCACCATAAAAAAACTTCTAAAACAATTTTATAAAGATTTCCAATTTGTTTGCAATGTTGATCATTATATTTTTAAATCATGCAGTAAGACCCGTTTTCAGTGAAAATATAGTGATTTAACAAACTAATCCGCCGACGTTTCGTGCCCAAACGATGAGATGGTGATTCCAAAGTTTCTCATACAGTTCAAGGCCATTGCTGAGTTTAATTATAGACTACAATATATGCTGTATATACTACTATTTACTAGTATGGGCGTATACTAGCGGAATATGAATACTTCTAACATTTAAAGCTAGGACGATATTCTGCCTCACGGACCCCAGCGTCATCTGGACGATTTGGTGTCAGACCAAACGCGAACCATTTCGGGTTGCTAAACTCTTAACTGGTAAAGCTTGTTGTCAGCCAGGGCCGAGGGAAATTTAATCCAGCCGGTACTCGAACCTGCTAACTTCACTATGGCTGGTGTCCACCTCTGTTTCATGTTAATCACACAGCCTGGGTGATATTAAACGGTTTAGCATCCCTTCTGAGACACTTTGTATGCCCAAGTTAGATGTATCTACCGTCACGGCCTCTCAGAGGAATCCGTGTCGGTTGACTCGTATCTGAGGGAGTTCCGGCTCCCCTAATGAGATCCGCTGGATGTGATGGAGATTGAGAACGTGTGGGCGAAGCCAGCGGTGGCGAAGGTATATTGCGAGTGGTGGAAGAGAGTGAGACTCAAGGAAGAGGATGCCAAAGGATGACAACAACAACAACCTTCACTATGACACCCAGCTGCTCTGGCGTTGAAGTGAAAATGAAAAGAGATGTACTGAGCAAAACATAAATTGAACGCGTAGCGGAGAGCACATGAGATGGAGGAAAATTTGAGGGAGAAGGGACATGATCTTTAGAAAGGGGGTTCACAAGATGCACAATGGCTGAACTCGAACGGAAGGCGTTTCTATAAAAACATGGCGACCTTTTTCATTTTCTTCCACCTGATGATGTAAGTACAGCTAATTTTATTATTAAAAGTGAAAAAGGGTTATCTTCTCTCTCTCTCTAATTTTTTTTCATTTTTCCTTTCGATCAATGATGCCAGGCTCCCTCGACACAGAAGATATTAAAAGTGTCCACATCGAACAGCAGCGACTATAAAAAGCCTCTGTATCATTTGGATTTTGGACTTCCCCTGGGATCCATGAAGACTCCCAATTTATAGTAGCCCATGTGCTATGGAAGACCTCAGGATATGTACTTAAATCATTCGATTTACCGCATAGAGCTTTGGAGACAGGCTATAAAACAATGCATTGTATCGAATGGATCAATGAATCACCATCCCGTTTGGATAGCGCAATAATGCAATAATGACGCGGCCAAGTTTGAGGAATTGGTGAGATAGCATTCTAAAAATCTTTCACTGGTCAACAGGTAGAGGAAAAACAATTTATCTTTAATTTATTAAGGACCGGCAAGTCCGACAGACCTGGCAGACAACCACTTATGGTGATGCGAGGATGCTTCAATAACATGCCCCTGCATTTATTTTCATAACAAGTTTCAACTAAAACCAAACCTGAGAAACTTGACCTTGAACATTAGTCTGACGGACATACGTATATACACACAAACCTTTTCAGAGAGATGTGAAGACTGTCGTTGCCATTTGAGGCGACTCAGTCATAGCGACAGTAGCAGGTTTGAGTCCCAAAACGGTCTGGCTGACAACTGTTTCAATCGAGTATTTAGCGGCCCAAAAGTGTTCGTTTGGTTGGAGTTTCCAGGTGGCTCTAGGGACCGTGAGGCAGAAGATCATCCTAGTCGTAAATGCTAGAGGAATGTATATTCCCCTGGTGTATACGACATCTTGCTAAAGAGTATAGTGTGCTACTATAAACCAACATAACTCTCTATTGTGGTTTATAAAAACATGATTAAAATAATAAAAAAATGATAAAATAATCTTCTTAGATTTTTATTAGTAGTAGTCAGTTGACTCTAAAAATGATCGGTCTTTTGCTTCATAGAAAAGCTTCTTCAAACTGTCCAGCATTCAGCATTAATTTACCGTATTCTTAAGAACGATATCAAATCATGAATTCAGCAGAAGTATATCTTGCTGATACTCTCATGAGTTTGTTACTGCTAAACAATTGTTACTGCTAAACAATAGCGAGCATGACCAATTTTAATGAGCTACAATACAAAATCAATGTATCTACCAAAATGCAACTATCAGTGTAGAATAGACTAAGCGACAGTCAGGTTTCATATATAGGACATATACTGTACATAGAGGTTAGTAGATATTTTTGTAAAATAAATCTGGTTCCAAACTGTCAGCTATATTCATGCTATAGCTCTCTTACAGGAATTGTTTATTTAATCAGCTGCATTTCATCCAGTAACGACCTAGGTCATATAGTGATAAAAATCCCAGGATTAGATATTGTAAAATTTAATCGAGCTCATCGGAAACAAATAGGACAGGAACTTAAACGTCGCAAAAGCTCAGTGGGCTCTCTACACTCTTTCACTGTCCAGTTTTCGACGATATATTCTTTTGGACCCCTGTATTACTCTGCAAGTCACATTCTTTACCTCCTTTACCGTAGCACCCCAATCTTTTCGAGTACTGATTCAAAGGCGCTACTAAGTCATAGTTTAACGTACAGTATACTATCAACATGTTGGTGTTTACACCGGCTTTACAATAAAACGATTTACTTGGCTGTCATTTTATAGCCTTAATGTGATATTCCTTTTATGTTTATTTTCCTATGAATTGTTCATTGTTTAAATTTTGTATTCCAGTTGATTATTCCAATCAGAAGGGTCCTGTATCAGGACGGAAAACCCGTACTACCTCCGTGGATGTCAGAAGTGTTTTTATGGCTAGGTAAGTATAGCTGTGTTTCTTTTCGGTCTATTCCAATATGACTTATTTTGTAAAGTCATTTAAAACTTTGGTATTTATATACATGTACAGTATGTGCAGCCGCCTTATCGTGGCGGATGTCCTCATCCGGCAGTCAAAGTGTTGCCTTTCCTCAAGCCTTCTACGGTTTCTCGTTCCTCTTTTATTTCCACTCTCGCTTTCTTCTTTCTGATCTCTCTCGTTCTCTCTCCGCTCTCTTTCTTTCCTTTATCCTCTCTCTCCATTTCCTCTCTCTCGTTCCCCTCTCTCTCCCCCTCTCTATTTCCTTTCTCCTCTTCCCACTCTCTTTCTTTCTTTAATTATTTCTTCTGTCTCCCCTTTTCCCCTCTCTCCCTCTCTCACTCTTTCATTTCTCCTTCTCCTCTCTCCCTCTTTTTCTTTCCTAAATTATTTCTTCTCTCTCCCCATTTCCCCTCTCTCCCTCTCTTTTTTCATTTCTCCTTTCTCCTCTTTCACTCTCTTTCTTTCTTTAATTATTAATCTTCTCTCTCCCCTTTCCCTCTCTCTTTCATTTCTCCTTTTTCCACTCTCTCCTTTTTTTCTTTCCTTAATTATTTCTTCTCTCTCCCCCTTCCCCCTCTCTCCCTCACTCACTTTCATTTCTCCTTTCTCCTCTCTCCCTCTCTTTTTTCATTTCTCCTTTCTCCTCTCTTCCCTCTCTTTCTCATTTCTCCCCTTCCACTTTCTTTCTTACCTTAATTCTTTCTTCTCTCTCCCTCATTCCTCTCTTTCCCATTATTCTCTCCCTCTCTCTCCTTTCTCATTTCTCTTATCTCCAGTGTTTTACTTTTTATATGCGTTCTCGTTATTAAGAAGTGGATAATCTGTATAGTGTATAGGATCTGAAATGCATTGAAATAAGTGAGGCAAATTGACAGGAAACAAGAACACACTTGCATCCATCAACGAGAGAGATGAACGAGGTGTGCAAATTAGGCCACGACTGTCTCGTGTAGAACAACGACACATGTATAGATAGGGCTAAATTTAGATACAACTTGTGACTTTCAGATTTAGCTGACGTCGTCTGTCTCTAAATGCCATCATGTAGGGGATGGGCTATCAAGTACCTATACGTACGTATACAGAAAGATTCTTGTTTGAAAGGAATTGCCACAGATTATCAACACACAAACGAGATATTGTTGGTCTCCGTCTGTGTGTGTGTGAATATGTGAAAATTATTCGAAATCACCAAGTAAAACAGAGTCTAATCACAAAGAAAAATGTGGAACATGATAGATATAGCAAAAATACGAAGAATTCAAGCGAGAAGCGATGAACCAGCTTTACATAAATTCATAGGAAGGTCTCTCTATCATATAGAATAGAACTAATGCTAGCTTGGAAATGCACATACAATACATGAAGTCACTTGCATCAAAGACAATTAATTGAAAAAAATATTTTCCTGTTGCTTTGCCATTGGTTGTTTCTTAGAGTAAATTGTGGCTGAAAAGCAAAACTTAATCGAATAAAAATATGTGTTTCTAAGTGTCTGTTGATAATATCTGCTGGTGTATGGAAAAAACATGAGTATGAGTAGTAAAAGAAACGGTCTGACCGAAACGAAACCGTTAATCTACAGTATATAACGTTATTAAATATAAAAATGGACATTTTTCGACAGAGAGTTTATTCATACTTTTCGCAGCCTATGGAAGAATTTTCTCAAAGCAACGTTCCATTCTCGATAACCTTCTGCTTTCTGCGGAACTTCTATCTCGTCGACTTTAAAGATCCTTCACAACAGTTGTTCTCGTGTAGGAAAAATTTCACCAAATACGTATATGCAGATAATAAAAGTTTTATTGATAAAATTGAAATCACATTTTAAGGCACAGGTTAAGTAGTAAAATTGACAAGTTTAAACAAAGCATTAAAATAATAAATTCACGATAAGCAAACAACGTCAACAAAATGAAAGATCTATAAAAAATTCCTTACAAAGAATTTAAATGCGCGTTTTCTATGCCTTATGCCTTAAATATGTTTCTATAGTAATCATCGTTTTTTAAATATATATGAAACTTGACCAATAAACGAATCTGGTTTGCTGTGCTCTCAAGATATTAGAAGTGCAGAATAAATAAATAAATTGTTTATGCAGAAAAACAGGAAACTCCAACAGCCGGATGCCCAGTAAACAAAGTGAAACTGAAAGTTAAAGAGAAACAAATAAAATTAAAGGGATATTGCTGTTTGTCGAGAAGAGACAATATTCCATTGAAGCGCTGTTAATAGAAATGCTTAGAAACGCAACAAGAACAAGAGGTGGACAGATGATCTTTTAATTCTTTAGAGCACATGAACAATCGTGGATTTCGCACAGGGTGGATAAAAGACCAAGAAGTGTCAATAGAAAACACCAGCGGACTGTTGTAAACAAGCCAAGGTGCATAGGAGTTTAGGTTTATTATAGAAGAATTATTTAGGGCTACTTTTGCCACAAAATGTTTTTGTAACGTGTTGCTACAACCATTACTTTTGTCCCATCAATGGTTAGCACGACCTTACGTAAGTTGACGACAAGGCGTCTTCCTTGGTACTATTCTTTCTTAGATAGGAAAAAAATGGTCGTAGAATCTTTTGACCTCTCACCATCAAGGTCGCATAGGTCGGGTTTTGTAAAACTTTTGTCGAAAGCGTAATATTTTATTGAAGTTTTCGAATGCGAAGGGAGAGGGATTGCGGTGGGTTTGGGCTTGGGTGGACATTGATTTCTCCATGCTACTGCTCTGTTAGCACTGCACAAATTAATCGCCTATATATGTGCATGTGTGTGTGCTGTTCAGGTTACATGAATAGTTTCCTTAACCCGCTGATCTATGCCAAGTTCAACCGGGAATTCCGTACTCCCTTTGTGGAGATTCTGATGTGCCGCTGCCGGAACATCAACGCCCGACTCCGGACGGAGTCCTTCGCCGAACAATTCGGTCTGCCCATGAATCGTCGAATCTCCTCCCACAACGATCTGGTCGTGAATATCAACAAGAAAGGCCGGACTTCCACCGTCCTCGAAAACGGGATCTTTCAACAGGAAACCCTATAGTGACAACGCCTACGCACGCGCGGATTAGACTGAATATCACATTCGATTCGGCCGGCATAGAGTAGAGGTATTTAAATTGATCGATAAAAGAAAATCGATTAATCGATCGATCGCATATCGTATGCCGCAGCGAGCGAAATTTAAACGAACAAATTCAAAGATCCTCCCGGCACAAAGTGTTTGATTATAATTGATCACGTCGCATTCTCAACGAGTTCTCACCAACTGCGCCAGGCTTTTACACAGCTATGAGTTAGCTAGCTTGCGCATTTCTGTTATTCGGTCCTTGCTGAGTGTAAACGAAACAAAAATAGACAAATTTGACTTCGTTATTTATGATTGTATGGCTTAATTATTATTCTATATTATTTTTGGATGCATACTCCGAATTCCGATTTAACATATATACAAATGTGTGTACAGCAGCATAATTGATTAATGATTGATTTCTCCCTGTACATAGTGAACATAGTCAGTGACCTTGTACAACGACATTATCCCTACGTCATCCCAACGTGAGTGTCCAAAATGAACACATAGCACTATATCCATATGATCAGTAGATATTAGAGTTTGTGAATCTGAGGAGAGAGAGAGAGAGAAAGAGAATTGTTTATTTAATCTGTTCAGTTGTACAATAATTTTATTAATTTGTCCATAATTACATATCTTTTACTAAGTGATATTCCAAGAATATATGGTATTACTTATTATGGACTGGACTGTTATAATTGTATGGTATTATCGATTTTAACCAGATTTATCATAGATTAAAAACTAAATCTTATTATTATCCTATTATAGTATAGATATTGCGCTTCTTCCTATCGTTTAATTTAACCAAAAAGAGATTAATCCTATTGATTTTATGTTTGGCATATACACCAATTTCACCTCAATTGAAAAACAAGTCAAGTTCACGTAAAAAATCAAATTCGAATTTGAATATTTCAAAATCAAATTTAAACAAAATGTTTATATCATAGAAGCAGTGAGACAGAGTAAACTGATATGTTGAGAAGAAAACTTTGAAGAATGGGTTCAACATATTTTGAGGACATTATCGACGGATGAACTGCACAAAACTGTCATTGTTTTTACCAACGCCCAATTCATTGTAGATCAGATTGGAGTTTTAGAGAACAATAATTATTTTTTCCCATCATTGTACTGCATGTACTTCGCGGTGAGTCCCTCTATTGTACATAGCGCTCCATTTAATCATATCAAAGATTACTGGAATGTCATGAAAGGAGAGATGAAGGCAAGGCTGCAGGAACCCGCCGCCTAGTGGAAATCTTACACAAACAGAGCACCATTTAGTGTTTGGAAGAAATCATAGATTTTCAGAGCGCGAAAAATCACTCATAAAAAATCAAAGAATTAGAATCTGTGGGTGTGTGTACAAACACACACTTCTATTGCGTTTTTAATTTGTTGTATTATGGTACACGCATAAATGTTTTGTTCATTTAAACAAATGTTCTAATTTGAATTTGCCTTGTTTTAATTTGAGGTAAAAATGTTTCAGATCGATCAAATTCTGCAATTCAATCTCCGATCAGTTCTGAGAAATAGTAATTTTTTTATTACTCTCCGCACAGGCTTTTTAAGTTGCCTCGAAACGACATACGGTTGCTTCAGTTATTTCTTTAGGAAAAAACAAATATTCGTCCAACTTATATCGATATAAACAAATTTATATACAGTATATACATATAACCCGATATACTGTACATACCCTTCCCGTCTACACAAGACCAAAATATGTGCAAGAAGTGGCAACTATATGAAGATGTTTTGTTTGACTTGTCATTGTTCAATTTGTTATTTTTTATATAGCGCTTGTTAGTTGAGATTTGAGAAATGGTTTTGTTCCCTAACTGTTGAATGAGCAAAATTTTAAAATATATCCACATGCAATTCAGAATAAATTCACAAATTATTATCTCCTCCCCATAATTACAAAACACTACAAACTGCCAACAATGAAAAATGAAATGCACTAACACAGGGTAACTCCGGTATTGATGCACAAAAAGTCTTCTAATTTCGTAAGTATTTGGCAGTGGAAGTTCAGCGCATCTGAGTTGCTTAAAAATTGAAAGCAAAGAGGTGTTTTAATGCAACGTTTCGGATTTTACTTAACTGTAGTATATTACAAGGTTGGAGAGAATCTTTAGCCTTAATAAAGTTGATTTGATAGAATCGGGTTTTGAATTTTATTTTGGCGGACCTTTTCTGTCCAATCAGTATTTCCATTTATTAGTATTAATTTTGTTTACCTATAGTAGAGCCTCTAGCAAGAATATTGAATGAAACAGGTTGCAAAATAATCAATTTCCTTTCTAAAATATCTGCGATAAGTACAATCGCATCATAAAATTAGCAATATAGAAGAGGTGATGTAAGTATACCGGTATGTTAAAACGGCCTGGGGAGATTCCAAAACGGCTATAAACCAGACCCAATTACGTGACTGGAAATGCATTCATTTCCTTTCCTTTTTTCTATACTGCCATTCTTTATCTTTTAAGCATTCCTAGAGTGTTTAGGGCAGCTAAAATAGATTCTCCGCCATAGTGTATTTCACTTTTTCCCCGCATTAACACACTTTAACCATTTTAATTAATTAGCATTTTATTTATATCGGAACTAAAAACAAACTATTGATGCAGTTTATCTATTAAAAGATTCTGAGCATTTATGATAGAATTCTTTCGATAATACTTACCGTATACTTCATTTCAGCCAACTCCCGGAAAAGCGGTCTAAGCCAGTAAAAATCGGGAACAGAACCATTGCAACAGAAAAAACAATCAATTTAAACAAACAATATAATATATTGAACATAAATAGATTGTTGAAAAAGGATTAACGTGTTCTGTAAATTTCAGTGCTATATGATAGTCACCCTCGCCACACAATATGTCGTCTTTTTATTTTTATCTTGGAGATGCGAAAAATACTTATTATAGATTGTTTTAATTTATTTTTTCCTGTACAGAGGCATTAAGTAAATACACTTATTCATCATCCCTTTCTCTCTCTCTCTCTCTCTCTTCCGCTTCCCCTCAACAAACATTTGATATTATTTATTCGGTGTATAAAACTAAGAGAAAGATAATCGATCTTATTCATTACTGCTACATGTAGTCATCCATTAGCATGAAATTCAACCCGCCTCGCTCCCGCCCATCCACCCACCCTCAGTCTTCATGTGATATTTTCATGTACAGTACATGTAACCCTACCCAACGATAGTCGTGTACTCTACAGTATGCTATTGTACAAGAAGTACCATGCTGTATGACCTCAGTTTTGTACCGAGTTATTTTTTGTAGAGCGCCGAAATTGATTTTGTCTCTGTTTACTACTCCCCTAACTCTCGATCTACTGCGATATATTGTTCTCGTCTTGCAAAGATGACAGCAGACAAAGGCAAAATGCAGTGAAGACTGAAGGAACTGATGTCTCTTATTGTTTTATCAACAAATCATTGTCATATGAATAATAATAATAATAATAAACGTCAATTTTGAAATTTATTTGACTCTTACTCTTCCATTATCTGTTTATTTATTCATTTTATTATGATGGAGAGTCCTAATTTGAACTAATGAAGATTTAAAAGAAATAAACCAGTTTAAACAACGCGTAACAGTAAAAATACATTCACATTGTATACAATAGCCAAATGGCAATATAAATTAAATATCTGAAATTCAAATCAATACATAGGTTACTTAATTAGACACTCCTCTTTCAAACAATGGTTGCTTGGATGCTTTGTTTGTGTCTTAGTTAGTTAGTGAGTTAGCTGGATAACTAATTAGTTACTTAATTAGTTAATTAGTTAGATAGTCAGTAAGTAAATTGATCAGTTGGTTTCTTCAATCGTTATTAACTAGTTAGTTGGTTGGACGGTTCATTCGTTCGTTTGTTCATTCGTTAGTTTGTGAGTTAGTTAGTTAGTTAGTTAGGCAGATGTAGCTATGTAGTTATAATATCTGGTTAGTTATTTGAATAGTAAGATATTTAGCTGTTTGTTTGGTGGTTAGTTATTTATTATTCTATTTTTTGTAGTATGTTAGTTACATACAATAATAGATCGTTACTATTTAATCTTTCGTTTGTTAGTTTGTTATTTAGATGTTTCGTTTATTGATTAATTGATCGTTAGCTCTTTGGTTCGTTGGTTAGTCAGTTTTCTGGTTTGTTCGTTCGTCAGTTAGTAAGTTTGGTTAGTTTTTTAAACTGTTTTTCGTTCCTTAGCTAGTTAATTAGTCTGATAGAAAGTTAGTTAACTGTTTTGGATTATTGCAGGCACGTAGAGGGAGCACCGCTCCCTGCAATTATATTTGCCCCCCCCCCTCTGAGCTAACCTTTGAAAGAAAATAAGGTTGAAATAATACTGTAAGTGTAATTTAATTATTATATGATTGGGTATGCGCCTGTTTCAGTTCGTGCAATCCATATTTGTTACCTACACATAACGGGAGAATTAAAACCAATTATAGTAGGTTGTAATACTTAATACTATTAGTTAACAAATTTGAATCGGTAAAGTTAAAACCAAGATAGTGGTGTGTATTTGCTGTAATTTTAATCATAACAATCCCCGGTCCCCCTCTAAAATGGGCTTGCCCTGCCTACAATTGAAGTATGGCTATAGGCCTAGTTTATTGTTACTTCGTTTGTTAGTTAGTAAGTTAGTCACAGAGATCGTTAGTCTTTAGATCTTTCGTTCATTAATTTGTTAGTTCTTTTGGTCTGTTCTTCGGTTTGATCTTTGGCCAGTTTGTTTCTAGTCACC
This sequence comes from Nematoplana nigrocapitula, assembly GCA_032274565.1. Classification (NCBI taxonomy): domain Eukaryota; kingdom Metazoa; phylum Platyhelminthes; order Proseriata; family Nematoplanidae; genus Nematoplana; species Nematoplana nigrocapitula. The sequence goes on from JAUYWV010034452.1 coordinate 16,531, forward strand.
GACTGTGCAGCATGTCTCGCAAGGAATTTGAAGTGTTATGTCTGGCCTACGATGTTGTATGGATGCGAGAGCTGGACATCAGAAAAAAGATGGAGGCCTCCTGCAGACGGCAGAAATGTGGTTCCTACGCAGAATGTGGAAGATCCCATGAATGGACAGGGCTTCCAACGATGAAGTGCGACGCAGTGCGGGAACGCATCGAGAGCTGATGAAGATAATAATCACCAGTCTGATTCGATTAGTGAGCAATGTGCTGAGAAAAGAACAGCTGGAGGAACTCGCCCTGTTTGGGTCGCATTGACAGAAAGCGAGCCCGAGACCAACAACGTTTAACATTTTTGGTTGGCTGGAAAGGTTAGCCGGAATGAGACCACTGAGCTCACCCTTTGGCTCAAGCAGCGGGGGAGAAGGACGCTATGGCTGCTGCCTACGCCAGGACTCTGGCACGGTACTCTATGATTATATGATTAATTAGTTCAATGGACGAGTTGAACGGGTTATGGGCGGACGTATTTTTTGTCTAATTATTTATATCTTTTAAGATTACTGGCAGTCGTTTACTGTCTGACGAGAATAAAAGTGGATAGTCTTTTACAACGCTTCCTTTTTACTGATTTATACTCTTTTCGAATCACCGGAATACAAAAAATAACTTATTTTAAGCATTTAGCTTGTTTACCCTTCAATTAATGTTTTTGCAAATATATTTCTTTAGAAAACTTAGATCAGTCTGACAGTCTTTACAACTTGTTGAACTATGAATTCTCGAGTACAAAAGTACAAATCTAAATATTTATTCAACAAACACTCACTGACTACAAGCAGCGCTTGACCTTTGACATTTTCAAAACTGATTTGACGAAATGATCAAAGTTTAATTATATGAAAACCTATTTAATTATAATTATAAAGGAATAAAATGCTACATTCACTTTTCCAAAACAGCTTCCAAAATGGTAGTAGATAATTATTTTCATTTTGACTGCGACTTAAACTTGTGGTAGTCTTCTAAATAGGAGACAATTAATGAAAGCTCACAGAATGGCGACCAACATTTCTTGTATAAATGTATGATTTCACCAAGGCTTTAACTGCAGCTGCTAATTTGTGAGAAAGCTTTTGACGAGGAAATGAACAGAAGTGAAATTTATGACAAAGCATTATCTACCAATCAGATAGAATAAACCAGATCATATTAGATGGAATAATAGTCATACAATATGCCTTATTGGGTCTATTTAGCATATTCACTAGCTCTGTATCGAATGAAAACCGCTCGATATGCCATTTGGATAAAGTATGAGAAGTATTGTTGGTTTAACTATATATATATCATTTCCATATCATATCTATTTTAGTTGGAAATATATATTACAAACTGTGTCCGTTGTGTTCTGATAAACATAATTTTATATATGACTGCAGTATGTCATATTGATAATATGTCAAATTAATTTAAAAATCGTATTCAGATTTAAATTTGCATTCTATAATTAAATTTATTATTTTAGTCAGTGATAGTAAAAGTATTGTCGAGGGGACTTCAATTTGGCGTGGAACTCATCGACATCACAAAGAATCGCTTTTCTCGAGCCGATTATCGTTGACACCAGTACCACTAAAATTTCGTCTTTATTAAGTGGCTCGACTAACACTTTTTCAAAATGTCAAATACAAAGAGGTTTGAATACATCAGCTATAGTTTCCAACACATGTAATTTCGATTTGGGGTGTTTGGTAGGCAAAAATTGCAGAAGGACTAATATTTTGTTTTTAATTATTTTTTTAAAAATGGCAACTAGCTGCTATACACTGTAAAGACAGACAAAATAAAACGAGAATTGTTTTATCGTTGTATTGGAAAATAAATCACTATCCTACATGCCTATTTCAAAGAGCTTTGATGCCTACCAAATTCCACTGCTATTTTTCAAACAGAAGATCGTCGCATCTGATTGGCCGATAGGGCAATCAATCAAATTACACGGAAATTCTCTACTCTAGTATTTTGACCTATTTGATCGAATATCACTTTTCCGGAAGGCGTTTCCGCTCTGAATATCCCTATTATAAAATCAATTAAATTTTTGGCAGAATGTATCTTTGATATGAACTTGTTAAACACTCTACCTACAAGCTCCGTCCATTGCGTTCGATGGAACCAAATGCGCTTATACTGTACTATTGACAAACTTTGGCCCATCCAGGCAGAACTATCTCTGAACCATCATGTTGTTGGTCCCGCCTTGAAGCACTGACTTTTCCAAGCCGTCTCTCCTTATAACGTAACCAAAATAACGCATTTTCCGCGAACTGATGTTATTATGGAGTGTCGATTTTCTCCAAAAAAATGGTTTGTTTTTTCTTCCAAGCTCAGTCTCAAGAGTCTACAGTACGTATAGGTCCAAATATATAACGCATAAATCCGTTTTACATTTTCTTTACTTAGCGTCCATGAGTCACATCTATACAAAGCAATAGCAAACGCGGTTGCTTGCGGAAGTAGTAGCTTTAACTTAGTACTGATTTGTATACCATTTTCCCAGTTATTACAAAAAGTGCTTTTCTTATTTTCTGACTGCTATTATCCATATTAGTGACGGTTTATCCAAGATAAACAAAATCCACTAATTCCTCTAAATCAGCGTTATCTGACTTCTTGATTCTACCAGCTTAACCTTAAGAAATATTTATTTTTCTCACCTCTTGGAAGTCGCAACAAAGAATCAAAATTATTCACCTTGGAGGGTAAATTACATACGAACAGACATATATGACATACAGTACACACATTGGTTACAATCTTCGCCATCTTTTTCAACAAGTCATCATGCAAGCACAAACATACATACAGTGAGTGTCATCGGTCTTCACCGCCAGAATGAACATGGTGCCCAGCACCGTGCGATACGAACACTTTCTTGGCCTAAAGGAGTGTCGAACAAGGTTCGATGTTTTCAATCTGTGAGCTGATATTCAGTACATACAACAAAGAAATTGTCCCTCAGCTGCACACACATCGGGATTCGATTCTTATATTTTATATTTGTTCTTCGGTTAAATTATTATTGGCGTCCGCTAGCTCGGGATATAGCCAAAAAATAGCACAATTGCAATAAATGTTCAAAGCAAATGCTGTCACCATTTCCATGGAAGCATTACAAATTCCATATCAATAACATATAAAATAACGTAAATATTGTGTAGTCTTCAAAGTGTAAAAATGACCATAAGCACGGAACCTGTGGCACCTATAGCAGAGCGGTTGTTTCATTGGCGCGGGCTTGAGACATTTGTGCAGCGTCTGTTTGATGACAGGCAATGAGCTGTACAAGTGGATAGCAGTCGTTTTCGCGTGATGTTGTCGTTCAGTGACTTTTAAGGCGAGCAGTGTATTGTTGAGTTGTTTCTTCGTTTCGATGCACTCTCATTCTCTTGGCAGCCAGCGATTGGGAACCATTAGTTGATTTTTTTCCTTTGGGGTCACTTTATAATTTCAATGAAATTCAATTTCCATGTCCTCTGGTATAATCATTTAATAACAAATTAATCAATAATTGGAAAATGATTAATTGTTCTGAAATTCTGCAGTATGTTTTGCGATTGAGCTATGTAGAAATGTGGCAAATTCTATTTGAATCAATAATATAAATTTAAAGATTTTGCGTGTAATGTGTTATAACAATCGATAAATAAATTAATAATGGAAAATGCGATAAGACTATGATCAGTGGTGGTTTCCCTGCGACGTAAGATGTTTTTTATTTTGACGAAATTTTTTTAAGAACGCATTACAAGAACAGGTAGAAAAATGACGCCTAGTTTTCGTAGTCTCAAAAAGACAGTAAAACGGAACCTTAAACCACAAAAACATGTGGTACCCATTCAAATAAAAAACACATCGTACATTCCCTGACCCGTCTTATTATTCCTATCAAGATATTAACGAGCACACTTATTGGGAATGAAGCCGCAGAAATTGTGTAATTTTGACCAACATTATCATATTACTTGCAGCTGTTTGACATGTGGTAATAAAGTTTACTCTTAATAAAAATATGCTGTTCAATCCGCCAAATATTTACAGTATCTCCGTACATACTTCATTCATGTTTAGTTACATTTGTCATGCCAGGACTTAAGCAGACATATAGTGTATATGCAATGATTGTAGAAGTTTGATCTACTGTAGGAGAAGGAATCAACGGGAGAAAGATTGCAGTACATCTTCTTCGCCGCCGATCCTGATATCAAAAGAAAAACTGCCTGGATGATTGTGTCGAGTGACGGAAACGATTGAAAATGAAGAGGAGGCATGCATGTACAAATGGCCAAAATCATGGAGAGTGCAGATTGTACTGTTGGTTGCACAGACTGATCTGATGAAGTTACTCTTCTGCGAAGTTCAGCTCTACAGCTTGAAGTTGGTCAATAAACATCAGAAAAATAAGGGATGCAGCGGAAAAACAAAATAGAATGTCGGACGATAATCAAAACAGTAAAATAAATTAACATATCCTCCGCATGTGAAACTTACAGAGCTTAGAAAAATTATTTGTTAGTCTCTGTGTGTGTGTGCTTTCGTAATTTATTCTATCAATCGGAGAGAGCTACATTTTTTACCCACCGTATGAATGACTGAGCAGAACATACGGTATGATCGTCACATATTCGAGCCGGTGCAAAGAAATTTGGAATTAAAATGCTGCTGATTACAAAGTTTTAAAAATATCTCATAGCATATACATGTGTACTACTCATAAGTAGATTGGTTATTCCTTTGGTAAAATTTTAAATTAGTACTAATTGTAACATTGCTGACGTCACGATGCATCGATCCGCGTACGCGCGAGACAGTCAGCTTCATCAAAGAATACGTACCGCGGAGAGCGAGGGCGCACGCGCAGACTGTCATGTTGCTTATACAATGAGTGAAATTATGCACAACGAGCTAATTTTAATTGGTAACCGGTTACCGATTGACAAAGAACTGACACTCATTTCTGGCAATCCGAAAGAATCCGAAAATATATTGACAAAAATCAATGACATTAGTGATAAAGTCGATTTGTACTTGAATAAGGAGAAGAAAACCAATGAAATGGGAATCAATGACAACAATCTCAGTCTTGCTGCAATCAGAAGGCACAACGCGACATAAGTGAATTCATTCGATTTTCTTGGTTCCTTCATAGCAAACAAAGGAGGCTCGAAACACGAAATTGTGAGACGACATGCAATGTCTGCAAGAGAAAATTACTCAGCAAGATATGACAAACAAACCCACGCATCCTACTCATCAAGATCATTTGGTTTCTTCAGACCTATCTGCAGACGAAATATCAACAGTATCAAAAATAAATAATGCTCGAAGCGACATAAGGATTCAAAAGGACATGGGTGGACACGCATCAGTCAGGGAAATCGACGCAAGAGCTGGTGCGGACCAGCCAAGACCCGGAAACAGTGAAGAGGGTTCGTCAAAGCAGTCACCAAGGCCGTATTATGGTCCAACAACTTCATCACGAATCATACTGCACTGTCGACGCAGTAATGCATTTTAGACAATTTGTGTTGAATTTAAGAAGTGCGCGGAAAACTAAGATGATGCTGATGAGAGCTCTGCTCTTTGCCATATTGTTACAGGTCTGTGAGAGTAGTTGGCAATTTTAAAAAGAAAGTTAAACTTTTAAAATAAAAAAAATGACTTGCGATTACATCATTGAAAATATAATGACGAAATGTGTGCATCAGGAGACAAGTAAGGTTGTTTTTCTTATCATTGTGTAAACAATTAAAATTTGTTTTTGGGTTTTAACGTATGAAGAGGAAAAGTGACCATAAAAAGCATTGCGGAGAAAATTTGAGAAGACTTAAATATTCTGGATAAATAAGTTAAATGGTTCGAGTAAATAATAATATATTATAATATTATAAATAGTTCAATATATTATAGAATAATTTTAAGTGGAATAGGTCAAACAAAATTTAATTATTATAATAACTGTGATAAGAATCTTAGACAAAGTTTGATTCTTATAACTGATTTGATTTAAGGCCAATGCCTGGAAAAACACCTTCATATAATGACAATGTATTCGGGAACAATTTTCTGAAAAGAAATTAAAGATCCAAACATTTATTTAATAAAATGCACCTATATGTTCATAGATCTTAAAATTTAGGCTTTTAGTAGATTAAAATTTGGAGTAGACTAAGAATTAGAAAACTTGCATTCCAAATAGTTTCTACAGATGTGTTTTATTTTCCTTTCTGTAACCTGTTTCGCGCCACGTTATAATTAAATGCCCAATAACTAAAGAAATTTTAATCGACTATATGCACAAATGAAATTAATGAGATAATGATTTTTGTAGTCTGTGTGTTTTGAGTTTTTTTATTATTTTGTTGTTGTTGTTGCCCGTAACCTACTGTTCCAGTAGAACCATGGAGGATTTGGTGGCTTCTATTGCAAACCGAGTCACATGTGGCCCTGAGTGACATCTGCACCACAGTCGGTGCAATTAAGCAAGAGGACGATTTAGTAGGACAGTTTTCCCTCGTCCTGGCGGACTTAGACGGTGTACCATGGCGGCTACTGTCCGTTGCACCTGACTTTGGACAGCCGCTGAAATTAATCCTGTAAGGTTGGCCTAGCCGAGATTCAAACTGGGCAATCTCGGTGTTCGTGGCTGAGCGTTACCACACAACACCGCCGCAAGTGGGTGTGATATTTTATATAATCCAATTCTTCTTCTGACACCGTACCGCGTTTCAGTCCATTGGTACCGTCCGCCCGCATTGCCGACAAAACTTTGTCGATGCCGAAAATGTTGTTGTCCAGGGCGGCCCGTTGCGAATTGTCTACGACTGTCCATTATTCCACATACTCCAACGTGGGAACAAGTTTTTCGTCCTCGACATTGGTGGAAGACGTGATATACCGTCACAGTTCATCGCCTCAGACGCGCTCACACAGACCCGTTCTGACCAGCAGTTTCAGCCCAGTCGCCTGCTCGAGGGCGCCCCGGCCCGGTCTGCTACTCCTCTTTTGTAGATTTGTCAAGGAATACGGCATTTTGTTCGAGGACGCGGGTTCGGGAAAGGAGGTATTTGTGGCGTATTTCTCGCTCCGATCTGACTATCGCTTATGGGTGTTTGATTTTTACATTGCTCTCACGTGTTATTCGTTTGACGGTTTCGCTCAACGTTTTGATTTCTGTTCAGTTCTTCATTGTATTGTTATTTATAGCTCTCTATAACCTGTTGACAAGAGAACGGTTTTAATAAAGCTTGGTTGTCAAGATTGTCTCCTCGCTTTAGTATTATATAATAATTCTATTAAGTTGTGATGACCTAGTGTCTAGCTGAATTGTAGTTCGGTACTTTTTCTAAAATAAACGATCAATGTCATAATATGATCATTCAGTCAGTCAGTTAGTCAGAAGTTACTTTTTCTTGCGGAGGTTGGAGATCATGGATTTCCACTTCCTTCGGTCTTGCGCTTTTCTCGTCAACTTCTCCACCGTCCATTTCTTGATGTCGTCCATCCACTTTTTTCTTCCTCTATACCTCTCATATATATGTACCTTCGAGTCTTCTGGTTATCAAGCCAAAATTTAAAATGTGGTCATCAGACAAGAAAGCAATTAGAATGAACAGGAACATTAAAACTGTTAGAACACTTTTAGAAAAAGGAAGCACCGCTGTTAGTTAAAGAAATATTGAGAGATGGGTTCCACATTTTTATCGAAGAGGTTGCTTACATCGGTTTTGATATCGTGGCTCTCTATGGATCAGACACTTGGACATACAACGAGGAAATCTCCAATACAATAACATACGCTTACTGGGTATTAAATACACTGATTTAAGTAATTCCACATTACGAGCCCTAACGATACTACTCTCCAGCATTGTATACACGTACTATAAGGCGTTTAAATACAAATCGACCAATAAATCAATTACCGTTGATCTGATTTAAGTGATTGCATATTACGCGTCGTAACGATACTACTCTCCAGCATTGTATACACTTATTATAAGGTGTTCAATCGATATCAAACAATCTATCATTGATTGTCCGCTGGAAAGTACATACTGTAGTCGGTGGGATCCAGGTCGCTGACCTTGGAGCATTGGAATGGGATAGAGGGTCCGACGCACGTGTCAGCTCCGACCTTGTCCTTGACGTAATTATGACGTACTCGAAGAAGTCAAAGCAAAGCAAGGTGGGACATATGAAACCACTTATTATCATATGCATGAATCGAAAGCTTAAATGGTTTGTCCATTTTATTAGGCATCCCGAGTTGGTGCTAGCCTTCACAGAAATTGCAACGAAAAAGTGAATCTGGCTTCACAGTAATGCAAGGACGGGCACCTGGTCAAAAGCAAAGAAGTAGACCCTTACGAATTTGAATTGATGATGTTTGGGATGGGATCAGGCGGCACCCCTGTCAGAGGAGCCGGAGCTCCCGCAGGTACGAGGCCACCTCCACGGAATCCTCCGTCAGCACAGACAACGGCGGGGCCAACGTCCCGAGCGCTCGCAGCTGTGGGTTTATGTGAGCAGGGCATACCTGGAGCCAGTGCTCCAGGATCTGCTCATCCTCTCCACAATGTGGACAAATCGGATTTGAATTCGGGTCTATACGGGCTCGGTACGTTGCTAACACCCTACAGTGCCCGCTCCTGAGTCGCGCAATCAGCGTCTCG
>JAUYWV010034453.1:0-16571 GCA_032274565.1 Nematoplana nigrocapitula
GGTCTCTTGGTAAATTACTCTATGCTCTAGTGAGTTTACGCTCGACGGGGTGGGGGGTGAAGTGGGGGTTCGCCAACTCCTACTACTACTGATGCTGTTTTGCGTGAGAAGGCAAAGCACTTTTGGAAAAGAACTATAGGCATTACCGAGTTCCAGTACTCTAACGGATGACTGCAGCGTTTCAAGTCGAGCTGTGGCATTGGCAACAAAATTCTGTACTGTGAAAGCATTCCAGTTATCTCGCCATACTCGCCTCTCGCCAAAACTTTGCCCCAGACTTACTGTGGCGAGATAACGAGGTTAGACTGCGTATATAATGTACGTTTCTCACAAACCATGATATTTTACCGGAATTAATTAACTCAGGTGAGGGAAAGTTAGTTGACCTTAATTTTTGTAAAGATTTAATTTAGAATTGTCAGGATATATGTACAGTATGTCAGATTTTCTAATTATTCTAATTTTACAGTGTCGACTAGGATTTCATAACTCCCCTCTCTCGCGATTCAGAAACAAAATGATGCAGCATTGAATACAAATTGAAGAAGATTGTATTGCATAAATCCACTGGACGTCGCAAAACAATAGCTGCTGAAAATAGAATAACTGAAAGTCAGATTCTTGGGAATTATATACAATATATTCAACACTTTCATTATGTCTGCTAAATGAATGATTGCTCGAGAGAACTTAGTCAGTACAATGAGATCGAAACTCAGTCAATATGTTATCCCTCTGTATGCAAACACAACCGAACAAAATCGTCTATTTTCAATTCCAGCATTTTCATTTTCATTTTTGGTTCTCCATACACTGATGAAGTTCGTTTTCGAATTATTGTTAATGGTACTGTATATCATACTCATAATTTTTTCACCAACAGCATGAAAAGAAGTAGGGAAACTAGACATCCTTGTCTGACTCATTTTATTCAGATCAAAACAGCTCTGTTGTTTGATCTTTCACGCAAACTACTATCATTGTCAGATTGTGTGTTTTCTATTTAGCTATGTATGCTCGTTTCGATATTCTCCGAAACTATTGGACCGAGGTTTTCTAAAATTTTGCACACATCACGCAGACAACTACGAGTTAACTAAATGGCTACTTTTTATATTCACGATTAATTACTCGAATAATGTAAATAAAGGGAAAATTTAAAAAATTGAGGAGACTTCTATTTGAAATCAATGACCGAGAGAAATATTCCGCAGCTCTTATATTTTAGTGGCTATGCAATTGTGTGAATATATTTCACAAACGCAATTTTTTTAATTTACCAAGACAACTGTAAGAAGAATGCTATGTGGAATGCAAAACTATTGAAACTAAATCGTTTCTCAATAAAATTCTTTGAATGATATATAAATTCATCAACTGCTATTATTTAGACAATACTTCCTCTTTCTTTACGTATAATATGGTGGGAAAATGTTTAATATTGTTTTTGCATGTGCGCAATTTGAAAATTTATTTTTATGCGTATTTTGGATAGAAAGTCAACTGATGTATGTGTTGCTGTTTTTCAAATTATAAAGTGTATTTTTAGCAAGGTAGCTAAATAGAGCATGTTTCTGGCTTTCGTATGATGTTAAAAAGTGCCATATACGCCACGCAAGCCCACATAGGATGAGATTAATAATAAATGCCGTGTAAAATATGTTAAAAAAAATATACTTCCATTAGGAATATACGATTGATATAAAAAATTAATATTTATGGGACACCCGGTCTTTCAAATGATTCCAAGTACTGACCGGGCGAGTTGATGACTGGGATCAACATGTGACATCGTTACATATTTGATGTTTTTAGCGATGTTTTTAATGGGGATTTATTTGACTTGAATCATTCAATTTCACTGTATACTGATTATTAAAATAGCAGCTGCACATTACACAATTTGCGAACTTCAGCAGTGTCGATGGCGAGAGGAGCGGGTTCGTACGTGTAACTCTTTCTCACTCGTCGAATGATGATAACGAGAAGAGATAGAGAGATAATGCTTTCGGTATATTAGCAGAACAGAATCCTCTTGAATTAATGGTGTTTCGGTCATTATTGGATGTCGTTCAAGTAGTAAAGTCTGGCAGAGGGTTGCGGGTACATCTGTACTGTTATTTTACCGGGGGTAGGATGGGGGTAAACGACGTTGTTTATGGCGCTTCAGTCCACGGTTGAAACACTTCACGAAGGAAGGGAGATGTTTATTATTTCCTGCTGTTGCTCTAACCCATCAAACACACACACACACACACACACACACACACACTCATCAAAGCATTCAAATATTGCCTATTCAATCTCTGCCAGCCTCCACAAAGATAAGATTATCAGGGTTCTTTGATCGCGGTTTGTCCTGTCATGCAATGAACTACACAAATTACACCCCACCATCAAATGGCTCGTGACATGGGGGACGAGCAGCCGTGCTCCCATGCTTCGCTCTCCCTCCCAATCGGAAAACTGTTCTGATGATCTCCTTATAACTTCCCCATTTGGTTACTTTATTGATGAAATTATCCCGGCGATAATTGTAAATCTGCACATTTCCAGCCCTACACCATCAGTTAACTGAGTCCAACAGCTCCTTCATTATCCAGCTGTAGCCTGTAGCAGAAGGGGTCATTTGCTCGTGTTCTTGGGTGTCCTCAACCACCAACTCTGCTCGCTGCCATATCTCACTTCACACAGTTTCTCAGTCGCAGTTGGTGTCTTTTTTGCTTCACTGCTTGGTCTTGTTGTTTCCCGCACCACTAGCTGTCCTATCCCAGCAGGAGCGTGAGCAACTTGTCACTCATGTATTGAACTTTTGCCTCGGTACACCACGTCCGGGATTGACATTTTAGATACGGAAGTCGTCTTTTTTAAAAATATCTTACTAAACTACGTAGGTTATCCTAAATTTATTTTGGACAAATCATTGGTTTGTGCTAGGGCCGCTCCTTCTTTCGTGTCTCCTCTAGAGTTCCTTTTTCTGTTTCTAACAAGATTTTTGTCCCTTACACTAAAAATGTGTATTTCAGTTTCAGTAGACGTTTCTCAAAGCCTTTTAATTCGAATATTGCATTTTTTATCCCATTTCTATTAAGCGCATTCGGGTTCACAATAATTCTTAACCTGTTTCTATACCGTTGGTATTTATAAGATTCCTTGTAAAGACTGTCAGGGTTTTCTTATTGGCAAAACTGAAAAAGATCTCAATGTTAAAATTTAAGAACGTAAATAGGCTGTTTCTACTCGTAGCAACGATACTGGTATTACCGCTCGTTATTCATTCTAATCATTCCAGTGATTTTAATAACCTTGATTTGATTTATTCCTGTAAAGATTTTACAATAAGACGTATTATACAATCTGCTTTCATTAATATACCAATCGCAATCGCTGTTTTAATCAGAATATCGGGTCTTTTTTTGCTTTGATCTGGTTTCAGCGTCTATATCAATGGTAAATAGTACTGGGCTAAGTCTTAAACCCTGGTGAACACCTACCCATGCCTCAAAAGGCTATGAGTTCTGCTCTCCAGCTTTGACGACGTGGTCGCTTCTTCGTAGATGGTTTTCAAGGTTCTCGCTTCACAGACTCTGTTAGAACACTCGGACTAATTATTAATTTATTATGTGATACATGAAAAAAACAATCATCTCAGCACGCCAGAGAACAGTAATGAACAACACAACAAAGCAACAAAATTAAAGGAGAAACAACGACGACAAAAGTTATCATTAGGACTTTTGAAAAAGAAAAGTTTTCAGTCTTTGTTTAAAGGTTGCCAAAGAGTCAGAAGAGCGAACAGAAAGTGACAAAGAGTTCCATAAACGAGGACCGGCGACAGAGAAAGAACGTTCACCCGTGGTTGAGCAGCACTGTGGAACGCAGAGATCCCCGGAAGAAGAAGCTCGTAAGTCGGTGCGACGTTGAGATGGGCCAGCAGAGATGGAATGATCAAGTCAGAAAGGTAGGCGGGCGCCAAACCATGCAGACACTTAAAAACCATGATGCCCACTTTAAATTGGATGCGGTCTAGTGTAATTATTGTAGAACAGGAGTAATGTGGCAATATTTTGCAGTCCCAGTGACGAGTCGTGCGGCAGAGTTCAAAACAACTGTAGAGACCGAGTGGTGGAGGCTGGAGTATTGATTAAAATACTGTTGCAGTAATCGACTCTAGAAAAAATGTGTTTTTCTAGGTCGGCGAATGCTCAATTCTGCTTCTGGTTTCATTCGAGTCCTTCTTCCTGCATAAGTCTCAGAATGAAGAGGCGTCGACTGTACCCCTTTCAGGCGTGAATTCCAATTGTGCCTAACTGAACTTAATTATCTTCCTCAATCTCTTGTTCAGGATTCTCTTCAATGCGTGTTCAAACAGCTAATAGTCAGTCAGTTTTATTCAAAGAGCAATGAATTATTAGTAAGGGCCTTTTTTAAATGTACCTGTGACACCACAAATTACTCTTTCAACAGAGAATGAGTCCTCCATGGGTACCGCGATGCCTCAACTGAAATTCACCAACCTCTCAATGAAGACTTGGGAATTTTTATCCCAGTCTCCGGCCTACTGCTGTATGAAGGCACTACTGATCGCTCTGGAATAATGGGGTCTGGTGCTATCATCGTTTGGAGCCAGCATCGTGCTTAACCGCAGGCGGAGAACCGGGATCACTCAGTGCTGCAGGATTTCTTGCAGATACCAGGATGTAACAAAATTTCACAAAACTTTAATGGGAGGCTGGTAAATTCCATGAGAAAGTGATACATCAACTGCAAGGTCGACAAACAAGACACTCTCGCTACTGACAGACTGTGATTTTTCAGTTTAGAGGTAACTTTCTGCTGATGAGCGAATATCAGTCGTTTAGAAAGCGAGGTCAGTAAAATTATGTCACGCACTCCGTGGGCCCGCTGCCTCCTGTTTCGGAACTCGAATTCGGCCCGCATTGGGTTGGTGGGGCGATCGAAAAGCAGTTAAACCCCCTTGACGAAACCCACGTAGGTGAGACTATGGCTTGTGCCGCGATGAGGTGGGCCATCAGAACTCGACTGCCTTCACTGCCGAGGAGCGCAGATAGATAGGCATTTCGGGCCTGGTCGGACAGTTGGTTGTCTGATGAGAGCGTGAGATTTGTCAGAACAAAAAAGTTGTCCAGCTGAGCCTTCCAGTTAGCCCAACGGAAGCGGGCCACCCGGATTGTCAAAAAATCGGGGGGGGGGGGCAAAGGAATTTGTAGCTTGGGTAAATGAGCCATCCTCGTCACCAATTGATGTACGTGATAGAACAAACCTTACTAAATCAAGTCTGTATATGCTGTAATCATCTACAAGTTAAGAGAAGTCTCAAACGACACACCACACGGTCCACACCGCGCACACAAAGGGATCTACAGTCATTGGGTGAGGGCCGTGAGATGTGATTGGCCCAGAGCCATACACTTGAGCAGGTGGTCGAGTGAGTTGAGGGTTAGACTCTGCAGGTTGCGAACACACTTCATCACAATTTCAAAGATGTTTTGAATACTCCATGGCAATACAGTACATCAATATTGTTTGCCAGATCAATAAATCTTACAACAACAAAGGAACACGAACCAGCTGGGTTTGTCGATCAGGAAAAAATAATAAACAAAATAAAATGTAATACCTGGAGGCACGTGAAAACACGAAATCTGTTATCTAATTAAAAACATAAACACTACTCCACAGAACAAAATTTAACTAAAAACATGGAACATAAAACATACGCCTGACAGAAATAATGTGAACCGTATGAGACACGTTTTCAAACCAAACAAAGCACCTTTCAGTTGCTAGGGGTGCCAGAGAAGAAAATTCGTATTTAGCAGTCAGACGGATATCATAACAGCGTCAAAGAGGTCCAAAGAGCACCTACAAATAAATATAATACCTGGAGGAACGTGAAAACACGTAATCTGTTATCTAATTAAAAACATAATCACTACTCCACATAAAAAAATTTAACTAAAAACATAGAACATAAAACATTCGCCTCACAGAAATAATGGGAACCGTATGAGAGACATTTTCAAACCAAACAAAGCACCTTTCATTTGCTAGGGATTCCAGAGAAGAAAATTCGTATTTAGCAGTCAGACGGATATCATAACAGCGCCAAAGACGGTCAAAGAGCACCTTGAAAAACATCATTTAATATGGCCTATTACTTATCAAGGGATACATTATTGATATACTTGATTTGTCTGTGTCACTTTCGGTTGATCCTCAATTTTGTACACGATTGCCAGGTCTCCGTCAGAGTAATTTACATGTGGTGACAACGGTTTTACATGAAAAGTTTTTTCTCTGTGCTAACCCATCTGCTTTTTCGTGGATTGAGTGGTTGGAGAAGATGGGACATGCTTCCTCATTGGGATTATAGTCATGTCATAGAGGAAAAGTGAGTATTTTGTTGGTATCTTATAGGACGCAGGAGAAGTCCATAGAATCCCCCCACCACAGACAGGAGATATTATTATTAATGTTTAGTTTGCGAGAGTTCCCCGTTTATTTGTCCAAACGTCTGACAGGCAGCCGAGCATTAATCTTCGAATTTGCCCACACCAGGACTTTTCTTCAGAGGTGGAAGACGCGTCATCAGGGAAACGGTATCGTCACGCAACCATGCATACAAACGGACAGACAGACTCCAATTTTTCTGACTGGTGAAAGGTAAAATGAAGTCGTGAGAAAATAAACCAAGTGTTTCTATACACTTTTTAAAATAAAATAAAATGATCACAAACCTCAAATGAATCGCATTAATCGTAAGTTTTGATAACTCACAACAACGGAACGCGAACTGCACTTGAATTGGCATATCTGTTCCTCAACTGCAATATTTCGAATCTCATATCAAAAGCAGTACGCCTAACACTGCGTCCACATTGCCTTTCTTCAGATTCGATTCGATTCGATGTTGTCCAATTGTTTGTCGAGAATAGAATCGAAACATACTGTAGTGACTGGTGTTGTTCGATTCGATTCGATGTTGTCCAATTGTTTGTCGAAAATAGAATCGAAACATAGCGACACTGTTAACTTTTCTGACTTGCTAAACCAAACTTCACCATCTCTGACAAAAAAGTCCACAGTGAGGCAACCAATCTCAGCTGAGCAGAAGCTTGCAATCACATTTCAACTTCTTCGATTCTGTTGCTGATGTTTGAACACGAGGCCAATTTTTCTTAGACCGCTTCTAAAAGTTCCAGTTGCTTGAAATATGGCCATTTACCGCATTGACCACTTTGTATTTGCCTTGTTTTTTTTCATTTTCTTAGAATACTAAGTTCTCAGACATTTACAATTTATTAAATGTTATAACAATGAAAACAGAGTGGGTACTAACCATTGATCCCATGACAGTAGGTCTTTTTTTTCTAGATATATATCATGGTACGACTCCGATTCTATACGTCCCATAGCGATATACAATCACTAAAGTTCTCCATAAAATCAGAGTTGCTATTTGACTCGTTTATATTTATGGCTCCTTCATTTACATACAGTCCATGGGCGCCGCGAGAGGGGGCGTGGGGGTCGAACGACCCCCCTTTTGGTTGATGGCGCCTATATGAAAAGTAAATTCGTACCCCTAAGAACTCCTATTGAACTGTAAATAGGTGCCTATATATTATAATACATGATAACTTTAACTTGCTATAATGTATAATTTATTTTTGTTACTTCATAAATGTTATAATCTAAACGATATAATTATTTCTAGATCTATGAATCTAAGAAATTTTAAAAAAATCTTTTATGATTTCAACTATTACGATTTTTTATAAAACTTTCTTACTACTAACTATTAACTATTGGCTATATATTAACTACAGTATATGTTTCGAAAGAATCAATGCCTGTTTATCTATAAATATAGGCGCTTATATCAAGAAAAAACGACCCCATTTTTTAAATCCTGGCGGTGGGCATGCAGTTTGCACAAAGAAAACTCTGATAGAAATTGAACGCGCCCCATTTCTTTTGATTTCATTCGATTCGATAAAATTGGATGGAATGAGACAGAAATCAATGTCGAATCGAATCGATCGCAGGAAAATCTGATAATATCAGTTGCATTATATATCCGAGTCGAACGCTATTCCATTTTCTCGATGAATGCGCGATTCGCAGTAAAGCTGAATTCATACTTCAGCAAGATTGCACATGGCAGAAGGTATTTGAATTCTAACAGACACATCGTTATATGCTGCACAGGTGTGGGTTTCCCCTACGGGCTATTGTAGTCGCTGCCGTAGCCCTGACTCTACAAGCGCCCCCGGGGCGGATTTCGTGTATCCGCGACAAGTGCTGCAGTTCCTCACAACTTTCCCGCGAGCCTAAACTGAGTAAGCCATGCAAGCCAGCGGGGTACGCGTCCCAGTGGGGAAAGTTCCGACCTGACGGCGGCCGTTCAGGTCCGATTCACGTTTTAGCCTTCGAAATTGAACACTGCTTTAAAGCATGTGTATGGCGAAGAGCGGTCAGTCCTGGACGGTGCGGTGCGAACGATAAAACATCAACTACTCGCTTTAGTTAGAGTGTTAGATTTATAATACTAAAAACATGCGCAAGCGTATCCAGGTTGCTGCAATTGTAAACCGAGGAGGTTCTACGAGGTATTAATTCTCCCGATCGTCGCTTTGCCCTCCCAGAGAACGGGACAACAGTCTTTCTAAGGGCTACAGGCCTGACAGAGTCAATTATTAAATTAAATAAAACTTCTAATATATGATCAACATTCGGTGATTGTTGATTAGTGGTTTTGTGTTGCTCTTCATTTCAATTGTAATTAGTGAGTTTAAAGATATTCCATTTGGATTTGACTTTTTAGGCTTGCTATTGTTGTTTTGGAAATGGTGTATAATGCAGTATTTAGCAAAACATTTCAGGCCGCTAAAATAACTTTTATTAGACTACGTGTCACTGATACCCTTGGCGGGGATAAATTCATGCTATTCGATTCATTTTTTATACAGCTGGAAAGGCATGCGGCCAATTTATATTTAATGATAAGACTTCAATTTCCCAAACGACTATGGTGCAATACGTCATGCAATAACTACAATGAGATATTTACTAACACTTACAACATCAATTAACACTTTTCTTAGTGCGCCATTGGGGGGTGGGATCTGAACCTTGGAGGGTGGACTACACCAACTATAGAGTAGGCACGCGTGCCCAAACATGCAATTTCGGTTTGGGGGTGTTTGATAGGCAAAAATTGCAGAAGGACTATATAATATTATTTTCGGCAACTAGCTGTTATAAACTATAAAAGAGATTACAGCAATGCTGCAGCATTATTTCGGATACAAATTTAACAGAAAGTGGTCATTATTTCTAGACAAAGAATTTGATGATTTGAGAAAAGTGCTGGATGCTGAGATGAAGTTAAGTACGCGTGAAGCAAATGTAAAAGTTGCGAGAAGGGCTCAAGTTATATCACGAGATGATGAAAAAGAGCTTTGGATGAAAGGAGCTTTGGGAAGAAGCACGCCTAAACAGTTGATACACACACTAATTTACTTACTCGGAACGCACCCTGCTCTAAGAGCGACTGCTGAACATCGTGCTCTTGTTTACGGAGAAATGTCACAGTTGAAATTAATATGTCAGAATGGAGAAGAAGTACTGTATTATTGTGAGCACGTTTCTAAATCAAAGAATTTTGGTTTAAAGCAATCTCGCTTAGAACCGAAAGAAGTAATAATTTATCAAAACAAAAATAAACCGGTACGATGCTTTGTTGAAATCTACAAGAAGTATATTTCTCACCGAGGAACAGTTCATAGTGATAAATCGGTTGATGCATTTTACCTGACACCTTTAAGCAAACCTGGAAACATATGGTACAAAATGCAGCCTTTGGGAATTCATGCAATCCAGAAAGTTACGGGGTTGCTCATGGCTTAAAGGCTTCTTCAGTAACACAAACAAAAGAAGAACATCCAAGACTAGGCTAGTTTTGTATGGAATCCCAAGAGAAGTCTGCAATAGAAAAACTATTCATATATCGAAAGCGGACGAAGTTTATATCGATAAAACCTGCATGGAAAAGGAAATGAGTATTGTGATCTATGCAAATTCAGCCAAATCTCCTACAAGTTCAAGTCAGTGTGTCTCAATGGGTGGAGATAATAGGCAACCACGGCCGCAACCTGAAGAGAAAAAAGTGGTGATGATTCCCGAATTTATGTGTACTTGAAGAACGGAAATAAGGAAATGAACATTGTGTTATAATTGACTTTTACAATCAGGACAATGCCAATCCTACTTATTGTTGACAGTTATTTTAAGTTTATGCGTTTTTCATTGTGGTTGAAAGTATTGTACTTTAATATTATTGATTTGGAATTTGAATACATTCTGTAGAAATGAAATACTTTAAATTACATGTAATATAATTTCCAAATCTGCTTGTATATATTCATTAGTTAACAAATGAATCTATAGTTTAAAAATGATTGATTCTTCGTCGTTATTAATGATCGATTGTTCGGGAATTCTGCAGTCTGTTTAATTATTAAGTGATGTTCAAATATGGCAAAGTTTCTTCGAATCAGTTATGGAAATTTGGAGATTTTTGCGTGTAACGTGTTGCAACACATCGTCAATAAAACAATAATTGGGAAATGCAATAGGACTGTGGTCAGTGGTGATTTCACTGCAACGTCAAGCGTTCTTTAAGATCTCATATCAAGAACAGGTATAAGAGTGACGTATAGTGTTGGTAGTCTCAAAAGGGACTAAAACGGAACCTGTGGGACCCATACGAATAAAAATAAAAATCATATATAGTAGATGAACTGTCCCGCCATTCAAAGGGTGGGTGGACCAAAAATTTAGCTTTCTTGGATTAACGGTCAAGCGATCAATGTAATGTCCTTTTATAGCACACACACTCCCACAAACACACCTTCCAACAACTCCCAGATTGGATCTACTGTGGGTATACTTTGACTGTACTAACCTCATTCCAGCCAGTATAAATCCGGTTTGAAATTATGTACAATGAATAACCGTTTAGTCACCATCTTGAAGGGGAGAGGCAGGCAAGTAAACACCTGGGAAACCCCATTCTGACCGTACACACTACATAAAATGTGCAAAAATATACCAACTATTATTCGTATGATGGAGATAGATACAGTGACTTTGTAAGATGTTCGTCAGGGTCAGCTAATTCATGAAAATAATGATGGGTGTATATTAATCGACAAAAGGTTTGAGAGTATGGTAACATTATTTTATTTTTTATTTCGAGAAACCACTGAACATGACGTAATTAATAATATTAAACGCGCTGCTATTACCAATTCCGCGTAAGCATTCCAGATAGGATATCAATATCAGGTATAAGATGATGGCAGTCATAGAAAGTGAATAAAAGACCCTAACAACAAACCCTGCGGCTCCCATAGTGTTGGTTTAATGACAGGCAGAGCTCTGTGGGGTGTTCCATTAGTGGGGGCTAAAATGTCTTTCGATTTCCAGACAAAGGTGAATGGTGGCAAAAGATGAAAAAAGGCTTTTCAGATGATCACTGACGCAAAGCGTACATTTAAATAAAATACTAATAATTATTTTCTTTGCAATTTACCTCGTCTTTATTCTTTTAATTGTATTAGGCTATTTGTTCTCGTCACTTAAATAAAAAGTACGGTAAAGTAATTAAAAATCAGTAATGACCGAAATCTGGTTTTATTTATCACGAAATAACACATATCAATAATGAACTAAATTGTGCCTTCTGTAATGTGTCGCCGGTTTGGATTTTCTTGGAAATTGTGTATTGTCAATGTACTGCTCACAAATGGAAGTACTCTCCCATCGGCCGTGCTGTTTCAATTTCACCAAGTCAATCCCCTTCTCATTAAGTAGAGATGTGTCGTCTTCCACGACTGTTACTGCTGTGCCGTCCTCGGACGAGGTTTGGCGACAGACACAGCACAAACCCGCGACGATTTCCTCTAGATCTTCTTGTTTTGCGACAATTTATTGCACTCTCGTCATAGGTCTTTCCACTCCAATCCTTGATGTTATTCAGCCAGCACTTCCTGGGCATCTTGCTCCTTCAACAGCTCCCTCCATTACCAACAGTGCCAGGTCTTCTGCATTGCCCCTAAACACGTCTGTTCGATGTTCCCCAAACAAGACGCCAAGTATCCACATTCATCACCACATTTCAAAGGACCCAATTCTATTTTGGGCACTCTGCTTAACAGTCCAGCTCTCAATGCCATATAAAAACACTGTCTAGATGCGAGCCTTCATCAATCACACCTTCGCTTCGCGCAGATATACGCGGGCGCTAGACTACACAGGTTTTCCATGCTTGAGAGGAAGAACCGTGAAATGAAGAGAGCCATCAATAGGGAAGCTCTTCAGCATGGGCCGGTTGCAGATTGGGGCTTAGGGGCCGCTTTTTCAAAGAGGCTGGGGGGGTCCGGAACTTTGTTTCTGACTTCTTTAACATGTCTTAAAGGGAAGGGGTTTGTCCACAATCCTGGAGGACGCGCTGATTGTATCCATCCAAAAGGAATGCAAACCAGCTGGGATGATAGACACATACCGGTCCTTTAGCCTAACTTCCTGCTTGATCAAGGTGATGGAGCGGATAGTTGCCAATCACCTAACTCATCTAGTAGAATCGCTGGGAATGTGGCCAGATAACCAGGCTGGCTTCCGTAGACTGAGGTCGATGGAGGAACAGTAGCCAGATAAGCAGGCTGGCTTCCCTAGACTGAGGTCGATTGAGGAACAGGTTTGGAACCAGCCTTCGGGTCCACATAAAGTTAAGACTATCATTTAAAATAAAAAGTTAATGAAATTCAGAGTCTCGATTCGATTTCACTCAATGTAAATAATTTCAACAATCAAATTTAATAAAATAAAAATGTTGATCCTTGATCCATCTTCCAAACACTCTTGTTGCCAAAAGGTCAGCAGAGCCAGAGGCAAACGTTGCTTTCTTGCCTTCCGTGGTAGGTGATCGTGTTATTTGGGTATTCGTGTTCGATTTTTCTCCCAAACGTAGATCAGAATATGATTTTATTTTCCATGTAAGTGATATTCTGTATATAAATTTAGTAAAATCACATATGAGCACCTTTGTTAGCGTTTATTGTACCAAAATTACTTCAGACTACCACTTACTGATGAGTATAAATTAATAATTTGAAATATATAAACATGCCTTAAACAACGAGAGCAATGACATATAATAGTATAAATTTTAGTTAATTGAGACAAACAAATATGAAACTTATTAAGCCAGGATTACGAAAACATAAGGAGGGTAAAACAAATATGGACAAATATGAAATGGCGTTTAATGAGATCAGTTTAATCTGATTGAATGATTTCAATTCGTATAACAATCGTAAAAAGTATAATTAAACACAGTTTTATACTACTACAGTAGTTTAAAATTGAGTAAGACTGATGATTTCTAGCGTCTTTTTATCGTTTAAGATAAAATAAATATATTCTTAGGATATGTGTCGAGTGTGCAAATTGATATCTCTGAAATGTAAATACTCCAAAAATCAATATATTTAATAATAGCATGAATGCAAAACATGTTAGAAAATTGTCATTTGATCAAATGCTTCTGATTTTAAAAAAGTTGAATAACAAATAATTTGACTGTGCTGAATTTTAAAGTAGCATGTATAATTTGAAAGAATGGGTCGATCTCGTTTGACACACAAAACCCAGTTATAATATTATCAGACAAGCTAGTATACCTTCAAACAACAAAAAATGTTTTTCATAAAAACAAAAGAAGAGCTCAGTAAACGGCATTTAATTATTTATGACAAAATCTAATTTCAAATCTGACAAAATTGAGGCAAGAAGAGAAGATCGTTTTTAAACAAATATTATATTTAAGATAAAAGTTCATTTCTTTACTGACATGTACGGGTAATGTGGTTCAAAGACTCCACTTCATATTGATTTATGACGAAAATGCCTGAAAACAGGTCTTATGGACAACACCAAGACACTGATAAACAAACCGAATGTCAAGATTTACACTTTTTTGTTGGTAGGTAAAAACAGCGAAAAACTTGCAGACCCGTTTACGTGGATTTCGAAAACGAACACGCTAATAAAACTGGCGTCACCAAGTTTAGACTACTGAAAAAGATATTTATCTCTAATGATTCGATTCACTAAAGAATATCTTTATGACTTTCGACATGTCTTCAAAACAAAACAAAACGATCGTCTCAAAACGAAACTGTATGGATTGAAAAAAGCTGACATCTCAATTGAAAAAAGCCATTCCGAAATTTTCATGAAGTGTTGGACAAACATTTCGTTGCTGTCATCGACATCATCATATCACTCCCCTCGAACCCTCATTATTGTCATTACCATCCGTAACGAGATTTACCTGGATGGCATGCATAATCACGTGAGTCCGTCCGTAAGCAAGAAACACCTAAACTTGACCAGAGAAGGAGTCGCATCCTCCTTCAAGACAGCAGCGCCACAAGGTTCAGAGAATCATTGCAAAGATTGGAGGCTGGGGATGTCTTCCTCACCCGCCTACTCTCCCGATTTGTCTTCTTGTGAATTCTTCTTGTTTCCTCGTATCAAGGAGAGTCTTCGAGGGAAAGTGATTTGATGATTTGGATGCTATCAACGCAGCGTATCGCCAGTGCCTCAGTGACCACCTGTCCAAGAGTTTGTTACAGGATGGACGTTCTAGTGAGAAACGGTGACCACGATGAAAAAAGGATGGCAATTAAAATTTTCTTAAGAGCAACATGCTGAAATACTATAAACAAGTTACAAAATAACGAAACACTAACAAAAGAAAGTGCCTTTGCTTAGATCCAAACGGGGAGAAACATGTATCTGTCAGAGAGATTCTGACACGACTTACATTGGTCGTACCAAGCGCCATCGCCACTTAGGCCAAAGAATGACTGAACATCGCAATGGAAGAAGTGCAATCCAGACTCACCTAGTGGATTGTGTGGAGTGTTGCAGTTCTGATTTTGAGCTAGCTGTTATTAAGGAGGCCATTGCTATTAGGAACTTCATTCAATAAAACTTTATCAAATTGTGATGCTTCCTATTTTTAAAATATTTTCCTGCGAACATTTCCTCTGTAGTTTTTCAGTTGTTTAAATTTAGTTAAACAGTTAATTATAGCTCAAGTTTAAATAAACAGCTGGGTGTATTAACATTGAACCTCTTCTCCCCTTTTGGATCTCAGTAAAGGTACTTTCGCTATTTTGTAACTAGTTTTATGTAAATATGTTACTTTTCAGCCTTATGATGTTTATTGTATCAACGAAACATGTTGTTTAAAAACAAATAACTAATTAATTGCCAGTTTTTCTCTTGCTTTTTATGCTTTGTTTTAATTGTTCACCAATTTTCCTGTTGATCAGTGTATAAATAAACTTCTGCGATGTCTGATTGACTGATGACGCTTTTAAAATTCGCAATATATAAGAAAAATATTTAAAAGCTGTATCAAAGAAAAGTGCTGAAAAATGTCCGATAGCAGTTGGAGCCAAATGTATATTTTTGACGAAATAAGTTAATACACATCGTCAGAACAGCACATGATTGCATGCATGCACTCTTTCAACGGGGGGACACGAAAGTCAGTTAATTTTGTGTTAGTGATAATTTATAGGGTAGACACGCCGTAATTCACCATATGACTACACCACTTTAACCCCGTACAAGGGATGTCATAGTCGTGTATTTTACCGCCATTCCTAATGGCACATGCTGCAGTGAATTGGAATACCTCGTGAGAAACTGGTGCTCTTCCAACGGCTTACGTTTTATTATCACCATGATCGTACGGTTGAAATACTTTGTGATTAATGTCGGTTCCATTGCAGTTGTAGATAGAACTCCGTCAAAACTAGAAGCAAAGTGGATAAAAGATTAGCGATGGCTCGAAATGCAACATTTGGAATAGTAGTAACGTTGGTATCCGTAGTTGAAACTCAGACTCCTGAAGGTTATCACGTTTATCATTGCGACATATGGAAGTGCGGTGATGATGAAAAAAGGGGACGAAAAAAAATTCGGGATGTAGCCCGGATTTATTTCAGGAGGATGCGAGCAAAAAGGCATTGGAGGGAGTACTTGACTACGGAGATATTGGAGGCCATCAAAGACCACAACTGACTTGGTAGAGATGCTGCGAATAGGAGGGTGGAGTGGGTTCAAACGTATCGGAAGGTCAAAGTACTGATCGTTCAATCCAAGCAGACCAGTTGGAAGGAGTTTGTGGAGTCGCTGGAGGAGCACTCCGGATCGTCCCAGGCTTGTGGGGTGATCCGCTCTTTGAGTGGGAAGCCCCCGTCGATCAATGAGAAGAGCAGGGTGCTGGTACATAGGGGACGAGAGTTCTACTCAGACCAGAGGAAGGCAAATCGCTTCGCGCAGATATACGCGGGCGTTAGCCGGCACAGGTTTTCCGTAGATGAAAGGAAGAAGAACCGTAGAATTAAGAGGGACCTCAGGAAGGAAGCTCTTAAGCATGGGCCGGTTGGGGAAGAGTGTGG
>JAUYWV010034564.1:0-16569 GCA_032274565.1 Nematoplana nigrocapitula
ACGAAATTTCTTAAAAATGGTTTTAAAAGTTGCGGAACATAATAATATGAAAAGTCCCTGAACCTCAAGTTGCTGCGCCTTTTATTTAAAAAACGCCAGTAAAAACAAAAGAGCGCGGGCCGATTCGGCCCCCCCCCGGGTATGATAGGGTTAACTACGCAAAGAATGTAATGAAACTTTAAAACAATACGCAAAACACTTTTTACAAGAATAATGTGTGACAGTATGACAGTCATCAGCTTGTCCGATCAACACCTGAAATCATCTGAAAGACAATCATTTGCTATTTTATGACACTCTTTGTCCAGACACTCAGACCAACAAAACCATCCACTATTATATTGATCAACACAATCGAGTAGTAAGCCAAAGTCTGCGAAAAGGAGGAAACGCAGATTATCGTTAAAGTATAGGCCCAAAGAAATTAATGTAGATGTCCCGCGTGTCCTAATGGGAGACTTCTTTTTATTTTGTCAGTATATTTTTATGGCATATTTTATGTGGCATTGCTTACTAATTTCATCCTAAATTTAAAATTTAAGCTTGCGCGGCGCATATGGCACTTTTATTTGGTATCATAGGAAAGCTATAAGAACGTGCTCTATTTGACTGAAACTCAAGAACGACATTACATGTAGTTATATGGCTAAAAGTACACTTTATAGAGTGAACAACAGCGACATAGTCGGGCGCACCAGTTGACTTCCTACACAAATTGCGCATAGAAAGACACTACACAAATTGCGCACTCGCAAAAACAATATTCAACATTTTTCTACCATATTCCATGGTCAGTATAAAGAAAAGGGAAAGTATATTGTCTAACGGAGAGCAGTTGCGGAATTTATATATCATTCACAGAATCTAATAGAGAAAAATGATTTAGTTTCAGTAGTTTTGCATTGCACATCACATTTTTCTTGCAATTATTTTGGTAAAAATTTAAAATTTGCGAGCGCGCAGTCATTGTTCACTACGTACAGTATATTCACAGAATTTTATATCTACTGAAAGAGAAAAAAAAACCTTATATAAAAGATAGCAGTTGCCGATGTTTTATCGGTCATTAAATATAAATTCGGGAACTCCTCAAATTTTTGATTTTCCCATTACTTCGGTCTTGTAGTTTTGTGAAGAGTTTCAAAACGAACATACATTTAGACAACGGGTATGAATTCAAATATCCCACGTTTTTCAGTTTATCTGACTGGAATGAAAAATAAGTCAAAATAGCGAAAAGAAACATTAGCACAATATTATACACGAGTTGATTTCTATGCATTTTAGAAAATAATAATAATTCAACTTTAAACCTTCATTAGAACTGTGCATTATTAATGACAAAGAGGCAAATTTGTCGTTGATTGGTCGATCGGAGGTATAGAGTGTCACTTTTACCGTGGTAAAACTGGTGATCGCTTTTCCATATTTGAGCACGTGGATAAAGTGTTCCCCTTCATCCCGCAGAGTCTCGAACATGTGCGCCACAGGCTGATCGTCCTTGTCCGAATCGTCATCTTTTCTGGCAAACATTTTCGATAGATAATCAAAACGATGGCCACTTTGACTTTCCTTGGAAATCCGTATATTCGCAGTTTACTCCTTCCTCGCCTACAGCTGTTTATTCGGCTGTAGTCAGGCGCACTGTTAACGTATGCTGTCGTCATGGCAACAACAACAACGGCGACCAAATCGAGTCGTTTGCACACGAAGAAGCCAATCAACTTGAGCAGATCACTCTTGACATTTTCACTTCGCTTCGCCAGTGCAGATTAAGTCTCTGTGTATACAAAAAAGTATTAGTAGCTGCTCGAATAAAAGAAGTTGTTTTCCGTTCGTGCTCCGAAAGACTGTTCCGTCGAGACACCGAGTAATGCAATTGGTCAGTTCGGTAATACACAGCACGACTCCTCAATCTACAGTTAAGAACCACTAAGAAATCTACTTGTAAAACAAAATGTACTCTTCCGAAGATCCTATAACACATAATCTTCATTGACCTCTCTTTCTCAACGACTGAAATCGGATCATAAGTAGCAGGTGACCTGTAAAACTGAAAACAACACAGTCTGTCAGTAGAGAATGTGTCCTCCTTGGCGGTCTTGCAGTTGAGGCATCGCTGTGTCATACGGAGTTCACCATTCTCCCCATGAGGTCATGGGGAGAATGTAATTTCATTTCTGCTGGCCACACCATGCAGTCGACTATTGCTGCCTGCTGTATAAAGGCATTGACCGCTCTGGAACGATGTGGGTCTGGCGTTATCATCCTGGATCACCGCAGCGTGCCAAATCTGGTGGACAACCGGGATGACCACAGGATGGAGGATCTTTTGCAGCAGATAGCGTTCACCATTCAGCATTCCATCCACGTGGTACTGAGTTCTGTAATGTCTGCTGATCCCTCCACACACCATGATGACACCTTCTGCGATTGGACTGCTGTCCTCCATAGCATCGTCTGTGTGATTACAATGAATGCAGTTAAAGCACTAATTAAAATGTCTTTCCTAGTGAATACATTGTTTTCCTGTTCTTAATGCCTTCCTCGGTATCTAGCATAGATCCGAGATATTTGAATTTCTCTCTGTGGAGTCACTTCGAGTTTGATGACTCCCGTTTTGCTTTTTTTTTTGCTTTCGATTTTTTGTGATCAAACGATGATCTGATAAACAAAAACGTCTAATCATAATAATGAGAAGTAATCCAGTTTTTAATGTGGTCACCTTGGTGATGTAATAGCTGGCAACCTTGTAGCGTCCGATCTCCACCATTCTCCGCCCAATAGCTACAGCGACGTCCATATTGAATCCGCAGCTCCTGGATTCATCCGAGCCCTCCGCGCTATACAGTTCAATTGGCATGGTGGTGCAGTTGGTTGGGAAATTGGCCTCGATTAGTTTTAATATAAGAAAAAAACACGCCGTGTTCAATGCAAGACACGCAGACAGTTCGCAATGAAATGCTTACTTATGCATATTGACTCCATAATGTACTCAGGATTTGAAAATATTGACTTTTACAAAGTTCATCGTTGCCAATTATTTCATATGCTTTTCAGTTAGTTTCAATCTTACTGCTATGAAATATTGATAGATTTTAATTCAAAAGTCTTAGTTAAAAGTATAACATTTTGCCGCATATAACATATGTAGAAATTATGCGTGTAGTTCAAGCGAGTTATAGAAAAACCAGTTACGTGACCATTATTCAAATGCCGTTTAGATGAACGAAGAAAGTACTTTAGATGGCTTTCCAGGATGCAATGTTTTAAGGAATTCAAACGTATAATTAATTAGACAAGTAGGATTACCCGTATAGCGTTAGTAATCGCAGCATCTGCATAATTTAAATTTATTGATTTAGCTTTGAATCAATCAGGCTATACTGAAGAATTCAAATTTCTGAAGCATATTGATTTAGCATCGCAGCAAAAACATCGTTTTGGGGGTATTTTCTGCTGTTGGGCCTCTCATTTAGAAACTTTTCATCTCGTGGCTATTTTCCCCATGTTACCCATTGGCGTAGCATTCTTTTGAGTCATCAAGAATGCAAATCCGTCAAGAGAGTTGGGAGAAAAATACCGGTCAGACATACATTCATACATACCCACATACATACATAAATTTATCTAATTATAGATAGGATTATATCGATTCGTTTGTGTTAATTTCTTTGATCGATACATTTTCATCGATTTCAGTTGTTTCAATGGCCTGGAATGAATTCAACTTTAATAAAATGTATAATATCTCATCAAAGCATCAAATAAAACCTTTTTTAGAAACAATTTTATTAATTATACAGGTATGAATAACTATTGAGGCCATAACAAGGCAGAAATCCTCTTCCCAGTTCTGATATACTATACTTGTCTGATTCCATTTCAGTAGAATTTTATCGATAATGTTGTGGCTTTGATAGAAAGCTCAGTAAATTTGAAGAATAGCCTGATTCCTGACTGAATTCCCATATAGCAGTCGCACAAATGCGTCAGACAAACGTCATTTATTCAGACATACCAGATGTGTCGTGTTCCCTGCGATTCGATAGTAGTAAGCGTTTGATCGTATTTAACCCACCTAAAAATAGATTTTGTGGAATTCCCTTAGCAACCATGTGAATTGCCTTAGCAACGGGAAGTCGGTCACCAATCAGAGCGTAGTACGTCATAAGTAGGCCAAGATCATGTGTAAGTCATGTGCTATAGTCACGGAAAATCTCAAGATCACTCCACCTTGACCTACTCACGACGTCCACACTCAACAGCGTGGAAACGAAGCAACGCACCAGGTTATTGAACGGAGCAGTGTAGCTCAGCTATTGCTGCAGTGGGTTAACAATGAAGACGCAAAAAATATGACGATTACCACGGATTGCCAATGGAAGAATTTACTATATGGGAAGAAGCGACTGACTTCCCGACTTTCGATTTAAAATTATATTTTATATAAGACATTGAACAATAATTTCCACGCTGATACGTCTGGTGATCGAATCAAAGCCTTACAAAACCCTGCTCTAGATGTACTAGAGGGAAGGCCTGAGTCTCACCTGGAGTAGCACAGTGGCCATCAGAGCTCCACAGCCGATTTTCACACAATAGCGCAGCATCACCATCGTACTGCCCCCGAACTGTAGACAGATGTTGAGTATGATGAACAAACCCCCGAGAACCGCCGGCGCATTCCACACATTTGAGATGAATTCCACCTGGTCGTACCACTGGGTGAGAAGTCGGAAGCCATCTTCGATGAAGGTGGCCATCAGACACAGTCTGGCCACGTGGGGCAGGACGCGCCGACTACGCCGGACCACCTGCACAGACCCGAAGCAAAATTATAGGACTTCGTGGAGACTACAGTTCACACATCTTTTTATTAAAAGCAAACAGAACAAGTTTATCCATAGGATGGATATTCGCACTACTATTATAGTAGTATTAATGAGGATTTTATGAATGAAATAAATGGCATTTCAACAAGATATTCACCATTAGACTAATTTCGGTGTTTATTTAATTTTAGCCATACAATAGATTTTACCAGGTTAGCAACCAGATTTATTAATCTGCGCAAAAGTGTCATTAGTAATGATTTAACATACCTTTAGGAAAAAAGTAACATAAGTGATTTTCAGCCTTCAAGTTAGGAAGATTGACAACTTCAATGAATTTAGAAGTATCAATAACAATTTGATCGATATTTTGATACGAGGTTGAGGAATTCACAATAAAAAGACCAATAACTTTATGGTAATTTAAAATCTTAATGGAAGTATGAGTAGCCAGAGATTTAAGGGTAGCATGATGATTTTTATTTTTATTCGAATTGCACAGAAACTTAGCTTTTTAAAAGGCTGATTAAATGAAGTGTTATGTCGTATGGCATGGAGCTCTAATTTGCACGAAGACCTATATCTGGAAACCATAAAGTTCAGCAAATGATCTTCAAGAATCTGGTGATAAAGTGGAGCATTTATTTAGAGAATTTAAAGAAGAAAATAGAATCTTCCATAACCAAATGTTGATATGTACCCTGATATTATATTAGAGGGTGGATGTTATAAGTGTGATGAATCGTATATGATTCAGTCTGTTGAATTTCTTGATGGTGTTGCCAAATTTTGTATTTATTTTTATAAGGATTTATCTTACAAAACATACCACTGTGCCATTCTGTGTTCTGCTAATACTTTAATGGCGAACATAATTATGTGTTAAGACAAATTTTCAAAGATAGATAAGGCTTTGCATTTTTTTAAATGCAAACCCATTAACCATAAAAAAGCAGTGATTCTTGATCACTTAGACACCATAAAGACTATATCAGTCAGCGAAACCCTATATTCAGTGGATACTATAACTTGTTCTTTCAAATATTTTGCTACATCGAGAGCATTATACTCACATCTATGGAAGCATATAAACTTTGACGAGATAAACTTCAAAACTTGTTTAATAGTAATGTATTTTGTAAGTTGGATATTGTAGAAAAGCATTGTATAAATCTGATCAATGAGATGTACATTGATTGTTGATTTTAAATCATGAAGGCTCACTATTTGGTTATGCAGAAAATATGCCTGGTGAGCTTGCACGCACAATGCTTGTATTCATGGTAAAATGTTTATTTGGCAAACCTGTTTTTGGTGAGAACAATACCTGTTTCTAAACTCAAATC
Source organism: Nematoplana nigrocapitula (assembly GCA_032274565.1). NCBI lineage: Eukaryota > Metazoa > Platyhelminthes > Proseriata > Nematoplanidae > Nematoplana > Nematoplana nigrocapitula. The sequence goes on from JAUYWV010034564.1 coordinate 6,182, forward strand.
ATCATTTCAACATGAACAGCTTACTGCTCTGTTGAAATCTATCGACTCTTCTGAAGGTACAGTGACTGCTATCATTATTGACAGCAATTGCGTGAATCAATCATTTTTCAAAATGCACAAGCTTTGGCTTTGTGCAAACTCCTACACTTCTCTTCTTTACAACTTCGTTCATTTATTAAAATGTATTTGAAATAATTATGTGTAGATACAATTCAAAATCAAAGGTTAGATGAAAGTTGCTAAGTGGTCATATCTTAAAGACTTATATTGTCATGAATCAAGAGTTATTGTTAAACTACCCAAACTGAATGATATGGGTATCTGTCCAAAGCCTATTGAAAGACAATATTTTGGATGACTTGTAGTTTGTTTGTGTGTGTTTTGGGGCCCATATAGGGACTGCATAGTTGATGATTGGTCGTATGATGGCTTTGTATGTATGGATAATGGTTTCTTTGCTCTGTCCCCATGTCGTGCCTGTTAGTGCTTTTAGGATGTTTAGTCTTTGAGTGCATTTTTTAATGTGTTGATTGCATGATGTTTGAAGGTGAAGTGACAAGTACATGAAAAGGTCTATCACAGTTTTAGCTCACCGAACAAGAAATACACCACCTTAGAATAATTTGGAAGTTCCAGCTATCTTGGAGCAGTAATTATTGAGGATGCAAATCCAGATGCAGGTGGCGCGTAATAGCAAACTGGAAATACAGTATGTGACCATCTTTAAGTCACTTTGGTATGTGTTCATTTATCCGTTTGGCAAGCGTATCTCAGTTTGTCCGATGTATTTTCTTCCGCACTTACTGTATGTAATACACGAGGAGAGTTCACGAGTAGAGGCTGGCTTGTCTTTGTGTTCTCCCACTGAAGTACTGGCTAGCAGGGTAAATGTGCCGGATACCGCCTGCTTTTCTGCGGTGTGCGATCATTTCTCCCACTTTGGCATCCTTGAAGTTTTTCAATTATCTTAAATTTGATGGCGACCTCATGCACTTCCTAATAATATCGGCGGCATAGACTTGATCAACTATACCCTTTTTGTTGTAAAATCTCAAGGAAACAGATCTCCCTTGTTCGATAAAAGATTGCTCGACCTAAACCGAGTTTGTAGGCCATTTGAATTGCACTCAAAAAGCTCAAGTTGACTTTCGAAATATTTATCCGCTGTTTATGCCTTCCTTTTCTGCCACACAGACACCTTCGCCAGCAAGGTGGCCGCTGTCGGCGATCCAACAGCTGACTCTTCGATCGGCAATGTCACCGGGAGCAACGCGGTCAACGTCTTCTTGGGCATTGGCCTGGCCTGGTCCTTGGCCGCCATTGTCCGGGTGTCGCGGGGCGAGGTGTTCGACGTCGAGCCCGGCTCGCTGGCCTTCTCGGTAACCATCTTCTGTATCCTCGCCTTGTTTGCCATCCTCATCCTTTTCCTGCGCCGGCGGCCCTCTGTGGGCGGCGAGCTGGGTGGACCGCCCAAGTTGAAAATGCTCACCGGATGCGGTTTCATCTCTCTGTGGATCATCTATGTGGTTCTCTCCTCGCTGGAGAACTATTGCCACATTGTCGGCTTCTAAACACGAACGGGCTGACACAGCTTATGTTTAATGCTGATGCTGATTCGCTTTTTTGCTACTCAACAACGCGTCTCCCTTCACTACCACCTTTCCCGCCCCATTTTTTCCTATTTGGTAGCTTTAGCCACTAAGAGACAGACAGACCGATCGGCGGATATAATGATGTTTCGAGCCAGCTTTGCGCCGCCGCTCTTCCTCCTTCCTTCCCTCTCCAATCAGACTCTAAGAAATCAGGACCTCTGTGATACTCAATCAACCTTCCCTTCATTTGATCCATTCAATTGACATACAACAGACAATACAGTACGTACGTCCTTCGTGATTACTCGTATAGTTGGAACTTGCTTATTTTCGATTCGTCACACACCGATCATGATTTGGCTATTTTTTGGTTTCGTTTTTTGTAGAAAACCAATTATTTGGATTTTGATTTTTAGAATCCCTTCCTTATACGGATGATTTTAGTTCTGTGGCTTGATTTTTTATTCTGTGGTGGTACGTCGTATTTTCCCTCTTCTTTCTCGATCTACAGCGCAGTCCTCCATCTAGATGTTCTTATTGCCGTGTGTAGTTTGACTGACGTCCAGAGTTTGCACAAACTTCTTTCTACAAAATTCCAACAGATTTGGGCTCCTTCTCGGTAGCTCTTTCTCTCTCTCTCTCCTCTCACTTCATCTCTCCCTCTCGTCGTCTCTCTTTCCCTTCTTCTATCTCTCTCTCTCCCGCCCTCTCTTTCCCTTCGTCTTTCCCTCCCGCCCTCTCTCTTTTCCTTCTTCCCGCTCTCTGGCTTTCCCTTCTTCCCTCTCTAATTCTCTCGTCCTCTCTCTCATGATGTCTCTCTCTCTCGTCCTCTCTCTTTCCCTTCTTCCCTTTCTCCCTCCCTCTGACTTTCCCTTCTTCCCTCTCTCTAATTCTCTCTCTCATGATGTCTCTCTCTCTCTCTCCCTTTCTCATCCCTCAACCCCTCTCTCTCTCCTTCACTCCGTCATTCCCTAATTTGACACTATTTTTAGCCACACACACATGCACACCGCATCAGAGTGCCAACCGACCCCGAGAAATTGTACAACCATGTACCGTAAGTGAGTGTAGCTAGAACTGTTCCTTTTCTACCTAGATAGATTGCCCCGTTCACTCCAAAAACCCTCCTCCCTTATATCAATGTTGTTTGTCAAATGGGATTTTTACTATGAACCTATTTTACTGTATATATGTGATGATGATGCTGTTCGGTTTACTCGCTACACATATATCACGTACAGCCCCGGATGGGTTTTCGACAGAACTCCTGGTTGACCACCTCCCCATGACAATCCATATGACGCACATGTGTGTCTGTGTAATGTTCTTGCCTTTCCAATGCAGCAGCGCTATCAATCCATCTCACATGTTTTGGTTGAGTGACGAAAACAACTCAAGTCGCACTGAAAGAATGTTGCTTTCCGATAGACAAGCCAATTTAGAATCAGGAACCCCAGTCAGGTCCAGCACAAAGAAGAGAGATGTTGAGATGGAGTCCAGCCTCGATTGGCCTGCATAGTTATTAACAGATAACAAAACAATTTCGAGTCGGAGTGTCCTCGACGACAACAAATTTGATAATATAAACGTAACTGATCAAGGTCCGTCAAGGCTTGACAGGTATGCTTCAAATTTGGTGAACTGTATCTTATTGATCCAGAGATTAGAAATGTCGTGTTGAAGTGTAATGTGCAGACTTATCACACTTACCATTTGCTTCAGGCTTTTATTGCGACTTTGGTTGTTTCTGTCAATCTGTCTGTCTATCGACCTCGACTTGTTTGAGTCCTGCTTTTTTCTTGGACTCTCTTTTCTATGATATCAGAGCTCGGTGGTTAGTTGCGCCGCACTGTGCTGGAGACTGGACATGATTCGTGATTCGTATGATGGTACGCGTACAAGATATTTGATTTCCCACAATGACGCTGAACTCCTCTCTCTTTCCCACCCACCCAAACGCAGCCTGGCTGACTGACACTATAGGTCGACCGTCACGTGGTGGAAAATAATTGTGACTATCTATCTCAATTGTCAGGCACAATACGTCATGTTAGGTCAAGAAAGGGGGTCATGAAAAACTGACCCGTGGTGAAATGCGACGCTGTTGTTTTGATTTGATTATATTTTTGTCGCATGTTTTTTACCGAAAGGTAGCAGATAAATTATAAATTTTTAACTAAACGAATTGATTCTGGATGATCATGCTGCAAAATTGTTTATAGGTACGAGAGTCATTTGAAAAGCAGTGCGCGTATGCTTCCATAACGAAAGTTTATTTATACATTGATCAACACAAAAGTTGGTGAAAAGCACAAGTGAACATAATCATCGTTTCTCTCTAAACATTTTTCGCAACGGTTAAACAGATCACTGTGACACTGGCAATAATCTGCGTTGATGGATCATCGACATCGCCAGGTGTGGAAGGAAACGAGTGGCCAACAGAGCCAGAGGAGAGGAGCAGAAGGACGAGGAGATCTGGTTTGAGTGAAAAGTACGAGCCGAGGCTGGAGGGAAGAATGCAGGAGGCCGGAGGAACATCAAGAGGGGGAAGAGTTGAAGAGAACAAGTGCTTGTAGCGCTACTTAGATCTGGACACTGCAAGAAGCCAACGTACTAAAAGAAAAGGATTGGCTTGGTGCAAGATGGAAGATGTGCGGCGTGGACGAAGAGAAAGACGACTGGTGGGAGATGGGGTAACTTAAGAACGACGAGGCAGTTCTAATGTTCCTCCGGAAGGCCCACCCCTCAGTGACTGACATTATGAGGGTACGACGCCGAAACAACAACAACATCATCAAATCGCTCTCCTCGAAGTCTTCTCCTCTTAAAATACGAGGAAACAAGAAACCGTCACAAGGAGATACATCGGAAGAGCAGGCCGGGTGCAATTTTGCTGGACTTCTTTTTGTTTCCTCGTATGTCAAGGGGAGACTTCAACGTACTTAAGCGATTTGGTGATGTACAGCAGATGCCATCAATCAACGCAGCGTATCGCCAGTGTCTCAGTGACTATCTGTCTAAGAGTAGTTACAGGATTAATCCATGTCCCGGTTTAATCATTGGGAAAATGTTTAGCGATAAACGGGGATTATTTTTTAATCGCTTTTGTCTTGTCGTGTTCTTTTTGTCCAATTTTAGTATTGATCAATGCAAAATTCAACTTTTAATTAACAAATGACTCTCGTACATTTTTAATAAATATCAATACAGACAAATTCGACGTAATGTACGTGTAATTCGATTTTTGTCGTCGCCCATAAAGTGACGTTCGACCAAGTGATCCACACAACTCCATGTCAGCCCACAATTTCCAATAATATCCTCCTTATACTAATAGATATACATACATACATACCGTATTCATATGCAAACCCGTAGACGACTTGATTCTAATGTATACACACCATCTGGCATATTGCATATACTGTAGTGCAGCATTCTAATTTTCTACGACATCCATGTTCGCGGTTTTCGCTTGGACATTTAATCCACCAAGGCGCAAACAAGCCAGAATTTAGGCGACGTTTGGCAAAGACACCCGAAGACAAATTGGTCAGTATTTCCAACTTTTTCTCTCTTTCTCACTCTCTCCTTTTTTGTCCACAGTGGACGAACTCAAAACCCACCCTTCTCCCTCACCTGTCCCACATTAATTAAAAAAACTTTTCAATTTATGTTGTGTCAAGAAATCTGTTTTTTTCCTCCCGCTATACCCTTCTTCATCTAATGCTGTTATATTATTTAATTTTGAAAAAAATCATTTTATTGATCGATCAAAGACCTCTAGTAGTTGTACTGAGAACTGCATATCGAAAGAATGAGTTTATTGATTTTATCACTTTATTTTTATGGAATTTTCCCGCGGATATAGCTGGAGCTTGCATGCAAATATTTCTTCTCCTATTCTATTTTTATTTACACCTGGTTGGGGTGCTCTAGTCATTGAAAAATTAATACATTTGATTTGTCCCATATATACACTATCTATTTATTGAGCGGAATACTATTGGCCTTGTTGTTGCCGTATTATAAAATTTTAAACTGTCCTCTATTTTTCAGAATGATTCAAATATACTACTACGCTAGTAAGAGTAATATGCATATATGTGCTTTGATTTTCTTTTTCGGTTTTCATTAATGGGTGGGAACAACAGTCATTGTTGAAAATAATCTCGCGACTGTTGTATGATTGAATAACGGTCTATGGAAAGCTAAGTGAATGGAAGGGAGCCAACGCGTTTTCGAGCTAGCCAAATTTAAACTATTTAAACATATTTTTCATTGATAAAGCGTTAGAAATATGAAATACGTCATAATTATGCTCGCTCGGAATGTAGCCAAAGATAGGCCAGTCCGTTTGGCGGATTTGAATGTGAATATATTATATATTTTTGAGAAAAGAATAAGTAAACAAATATTTCAATAAATTGTTTGTTCTAGTCGTTTACATTATACACAATGTGTTTTAACGAGCAATATGATTGGACAGTGGTGGTTTCACTGCGGCTTAAAGTGTTATTTACCTCCACGAAATTTCATTCAGATCGCATATCAAGCAAGAACATGTATGGAAAATTTTTAGTTTTGTAGTAGTAGGGTTTTATTCCCGAATAACAATTAAGTATTCGTGGTTACAGGGATTATGCAAATTTGAGTCATCGTGAATATTAACATGTACAGGGGGTTTCTATAGATAAGTACAAAACGGTGAAAGAGAAATTACGATTCAATACAAAGTGAAACTACGTGAGAAAGTCAGTTTAGACCAGTTAACACTGATAAAATAAAATTTCACACTGGCAATACATACGAACAAGAAAGTCTGTCAGAGTCTAGCATTATAGGTCCTACTTGCTGATACTATAAAGGATTTAGCTCGAAGCGCTGTCCGGTAACGAGGTATGGCAATTGCCTCTGTGCTGTGCCAGGTTGATCGTAATTGCCGTGTAGTGTGTTCGTTGAGGTGGTCGCAGACTAGTAGCATGTTGCACACAACGAGCGCTTCTCTGTATGACTGGACGGGGCAAATGATGCGCAATGGAACGCACTCAATGGTGGTTTGCAGGTCCTTGGTGATTAAAGGAAACCAAGCAGGGGCGGCGTATTCGTATAGACTTCTAATGTAGCTGCGGTATTTTTGGAGGAGGCCCTTCATGTTCTCTCCATGGCGATGTAGAGTGCGGAGCCAGAAGATCCGCTGATTGACCTTTCTTTTGCAGTTTTGGACATGTTCGCAGAAAGTGAGGCGTGAGTCTGTGGTAACGCCCAAAAGTTTTACTGAGCTGACCTGTTGAACATCGGTCTTGTTGATGGTGATTGCCTTCACATTGTGGTGTTTATGCTGGCTGACGATAAATTCCAGAGTTTTGTCGCACTGAGCTCCATATTGTTACACTTACACCATTGTTGGATGTAGTCAATAGATAGCTGGGCTCTATTCCATATATCGTCGATGTCTTTGTGGGTAGATGACACAGAGACAGTAACGTCGTCTGCGTATATCTCGCAGTCTTCGGTGGGTTTGAGGTCCGAGATGTAGGTGATCCACATCCAAGGGTCAAGGACTGATCCTTTAGGGACTCCTCCTAGTACGTTTTGCGGATAAGAGGTGCTGCCCTTGAAGCAAACTGAGTGGGCTCTCCCTTCCAGGAAATTCTGCGTTAGAGTTATGAGGCACGGGTCAATTTGATTTTCGATCCGCTCCGGCAGTAGAATGGCTGGGCGCATTTTATCGAAAGCTTTGGACATGTCCACCAGTATTGCTCTGACGAAGGGTGACCCACGGTCGAGTGAGGATGTCCATTTGTCATAAATGAAAATTAGGACATTTGGATTCATAGTATACCTTCTCCTAGCCTTTGTCTAAAGAGGCCAATCATGCAAGGCAGAAGGGCGCATAGTTATACCGCTTGAGCACTTGGTCTCATACCTTGTTAGTGATGGAAAAACCCCTTGCCACGACAAGGCCACATGATGGAGTTCACTTTCATCGAGCTGCATTCTAGGGCATTTCAACAACTCTCCAGATTTCAAGGGAATCTCAAAGGGTTTGAAAAATTGCCTTAAAACGGAACATCCCGATGATGACTTATTTAATCGATAGCTATAGTTTGAAATCATTATTGATTTCTTAGCCCTTTCCGACTCAGTTTAATGGAATTTTCCGAACGGTGCAATTGTTCCGAATTTTCCGAATAACTTCTTTCGGTGTACATATTGAACAAGTTTAAAGGGGACAAGATGCAACCTTGTCTGACACCCTTTCCGATACTAAACCATTGCGATTCTCCATACTCTGTCCGCACTGTGGCTTCTTGTCCATCATATAGGCGTTGCATCAGATGCACTACATAAACAGGTGCTCCCATTTCTACTAATGCCTTCCAAAGTAAATTGTGATCGACACAGTCGAAGGCCTTTCTGTAGTCGATGTAGCACATAAATACGTCCTTCTTGAATTCGCTTGCCGACTCCATGGTCCACCTCAAGTTTGCGATCTGGTCTCTCGTCCCTCTCCCTTTTCTAAATCCAGCCTGTTCTACTGGCAGTTGTTCATTCACAAATTTTCCAAACGTCATTGAATGACTTTGAGTAGAATTTTGCTGGCATGAAATGAGGGCAATTGTCCTGTTATTGCAACATTCACTGGTGCCTCCTTTTTTTGGAACCCGAACGCTTCCAGTCTTTAGGCCATTGTTTGGTTCTCCATACCAGCTGACATAGCGCCGGAAGGACCACCACACTCTCTTCTCATATCTCTTTGAACAGTTCGATTGGTACCCCATCCACTGCTGGAGATTTTTCATTGGCAACTTTTTTTATAGCTTTCCTTACTTCGCTTTCCAATATCATTAGTTCATCTTCATATTTCCAGCTTAGAAGCTCCATTTCTGACTTTCATCACGTTTGTATAGTTCTTCTGTATATTCCTTCCATCTCTTCTTTACATCCTCCGCTTCCGATAGTTTCTTGCCTGTCTTGCTTTTCAGAATTCCTACCCTGGGTACAAGCGTCCCTGTTATCTCCCTGATTTTTTTGAAGAGATCCCTGGTTTTCCCTGCCGTGTTGTCTCTTTCGACCTCCTCGCATATATTTTACTGATTTCCTCTTCTTTATCCGCTCTGGCTTGTCGTTGAAAGTTAGCATTTAACTTTCGCATAGCTTAATCCTATCTTGTTCGTTTTTACATTTGGCCTTGGCGCTCCCTTTGATCCTTCGCAATTTCAATGGCAGTTTGAGATATCCAAAGGGTCTTCTTGTTCTTCTTTAATTTTGATGCATGTTTCTCAGCCTCTTCCAGTGTTTCTATATTAAACCATTTTTTTTATTATACTCTGTTTAAAATGCATAAGTAATATACGCTATATTGAATAATTGTAAAATAGAAGTAAACAATTTTTTAAGGATTTTAGAAACTGACTTAACAATGCTATAACTTACGTATATTCGGAATTATTACATTTTAAATTAAACTTTGTTGAATAACAAAAGCGTTTGTGCAACTCATTTGACAAAGTAGTATGTTAACTAACATTGATTATCGAGAAGCGACGAACAACGCAACAAGGACGACACAACAACGATGATTGCAAATAAACTATTGTTAATTAACAAACCAAATTACTGAAGAAGATTTTTAGAAGTTATTTTGTTAAATAAAAACCAAGTTTGTTAATTAACAAAGTAAGGATAGTAAACTATATATAAATGACGAAGAACTTTGTAAATTGTTAAAATTCTGTGTGATGATTAACAAACTTTTATTTACAGTGTTGGAACGTAAAGGACACCGACACCGAATTCCAGTACATATTTTATCAAGCTGTCAGGTTCATAGACAGTGTTGACACATCTCCCACCATGCCGAGTAGAGCGAAGCAACGCTTCAGCAGATGATACAATATTCGGTTTTTACACACTGAACATTACGATTACTTTTTCATCTATACCACGTCGCAACTATCTTAGAGATACGGTAAGATTCATTGATAAGACTATAACAAATAACTGTTGAGTTTAAGCTTTTCTTTAATATTTTGCGTACCAAATATTACTCTTCTTTCACAACGTCCCTCAAAACAAGTCTCTTGAACTATGACTCATCGGATTTCCATCCTCCACTTCTTCCGGTTTTTGGCCAATCTTGACATTTCTGTCAATGATTTACACATCCAGTTCTTGGCATTGTGTTTCCAGTCTATTCTCAACAACCCTCTCTTTCTCTTTGCGACTACGCTGTGGAAAATGTTCTTCAGTAGCTACACGTTCTCAATTCTCAGTTGGTGTCTGTCCTTTGCTTGAGCAATTCACGTTCAATTCCTAGCTCTGTGAAAACACCAATCAAAACGCAAAGCCAATTCACTCCGACGAAACTATCTTCGAGCTTCCATGGACCAAGACCACCTGTACGCCAATCAAAACGCAAAGCCAATGCACTCCGGCGGAACAACCTCGAATTTCCATGGGTCAGTACAGCCTGTACATCACACATAAACATACAAACTTAGACATAGTGGCGAATATATTCGCTCGTCTTCATCCGCTACGTCTGGAATGTGATTTCTTTTTTAAGTATCAGATAACTGCAGATAATCCAGATCTCACCTTCATGTGAATTTAATGTAAATTGTACTTTTGTTTGCACATTAAAAAGGAACGTTTTTGGACAAATATATATATATATATATATTACACTACACATATGTATTGTAGTCTTTGTTTTAATACGAAAGATAGAGAGAGAATAAGAGTGAGGGGAGGGAGGAAGTTGAGGAGAGTGGGGGATGGATGGGA
>JAUYWV010034675.1:0-16569 GCA_032274565.1 Nematoplana nigrocapitula
CAGTCGATATATTATAGCTCTCATTAGCTCGTTAACCCATTAGGAAAATCAATATCGAGCAGACAGAGAGCTCTATACGCTTGGCTTGCAATCCGTACGAGGCCATTCAAGGGATGAACATCGGGTGATTATGAAAATATCATAGGGAATTTTTAAAAAATGTTGTCGACAACTATGGGTCAAAATTTTATGGCGATTCCAATAACAGTAGAATTGACTTCGTGTGATGTAAAATGACTGAGATGTAGGGATAGGCCACTGAATAATAGTTACTCTGAATGGCATGCCCCCTGTTACTGAATGAGTCATGCGAGGACGCGTAGCCTTTTGAGTTAGCAGTCCTCTGCCGAGGACGGCTTGCCACTTCTGATTTTTGTATTGTTGTATCGGCCTGTTTTCAGGCCAGTCCTGTGTATTTTACGATAAATAATTATTTTTAAACCGGCCACCGGCCGGCCGCCTCGGAAAAATAATTAATTGGCCTCTTTTTTTCCGCTGGTACAGTATATGTGTTAGTGTGTGTGAGAGAGAGAGAGAGACTGTGCTGTCTGTGTGCATATATGCTGTTATACAGTGGATACGTACATACCTAAAGAAGACAGTTTTAACAAATTACACACTGTCCAGCATGCATAAATTAGATATTGTTCACTGGGCTTTGTAAGCGGCGGAGTGGGCTTAATAAACAACTTAGTTTAATATGCAAACTAATGAGACAATTCCAGAAAAGGGAAAATGGGCACAATAAGCAACTGGGCTTGTTAACTGTGGGTTTAATAAGAGGTGTCTACTGTAGTACATACTCAATATATACAAATTTCAATTATGGATTAGAACAAATTTTGAGTACTAATACTTTGAATGGTGAGACAGGGTAACTGTTATTTTTACTTTTATATAGGTGTCACAGGTTACATTTAATTATACACAAATTGTTCAAATTCCCATTACTGATTCGAACAAAATTTGTCTCATGACATTTGTAAATAACTTAATCTCAAAACAGCCTGCTCAATTACACAATAATTAATCATTAATAAAGGCAAAGAATTAGTTATTTTCAAATTATTTTTTAAAATTATTGATTAATTTGTTATACAAGCATAATAGAAATTGAATTACATTGAAATTATAAAATTTATTTAGAGATTGTACTGTAATTGTGGCAAAATGTCAAAGAAAAGAAACACAACTGTTGGATTCTAGTCACATGATGCCAAGAAAATGAGTATGTATTGAAACAAAGAATCGTGCAACTTCTCATCTTAAAAGCATCTGTGTGACAACATTCTGCAAACCCTCACACAGCACACTGTCTATCAACAATTAAACACTACACAGTGTGCTGCCCACACACTAAATGAGCCATAGGTTAAATTTTTAGGACTTTATACACTTTTGAAGTGTGTCAAATCATTGTCATTTTAAACCTGCTATATACATGTATATGTGGTCCGTATTGCTTTCATGGAAATGGTGACTGCATTTGATTTGAACATTTATTGCATGTGATATTTTTGGTTACATTCCAAGCTTGAAGAAGTGTTTAACATTTGGAGGATAAGTACTTTGGAGTTAAATATCTTATTATTGTTTTATAAAAATGTCTTATAATAGCAATTAAAATACAAAACCTTTGAAAAACGTAACAATCAATTTTTATTTTTCCTATATTATATATATGGAAATACACAGAGTCAATATATGAAAACAACCACCTTAACATCCTTTATCATTGTAATATCTTTATGATATTGCCTTATTTAAATAGAATAAATTTTTATATTTATGGTCTATGTGTCTATACTTACTGTATACAACCTTATAATGGTACAGAGCACACATTTTTGTGTAGACCAAGGGGAGGACTGGGTACATCAATCACATGGCCAACTAATGTATTGAAAATCAAATATAGAATTAAAATTCTTTTTTATATATACTAGGGTCATCCCCGAAGTAGCATGTATTCGTCCATTATGCCAAAGTTTAGTTATGCATTGATAGACACAAAAATTGGTGCAAAAACAAGAAAAGCATCGGTCATATTCAACATGCCCACCGTTTCTAGTATCCGTTTTCCCATTGAACTATCCAGGCATGCAATCCACTCTTGGACAGGTGACTGGCGATACTGTGCATTGATGGCATCAACATCTGTAAATCATTCCCCGCCAGGTCTCTCCTTTTTGTTGCGCGAGATCGGACAAGAAACGGTGGCTATGTTGAATCAGTGATGTTTGGAAATGCGTTGTCGCATCTCTATAATAAGGTCTGCTGAGACGAGGACGCCTCATTTGGACTTATCGGCTCATTTTTATTTTCAACTTTTTTTCGTTTCGATCAATGCATAAATTTACTTTGCAATGCCTAATCCGCTCTGGTTAAGGCAACCATTGCGATTCACCTGCAGGAAAGCATCAATTATGTAATGAGTACTTTTGCTGTCTCCAGGTACCTATGGCAACGCAGAAAGTGAAAGTTCAACGCTACATCGCCGGCAAACGTCCCGAGTATGCCCCCGACACCTCAGAGTCGTCCTCCGAGGACGAGGTTGGGCGTGTGGACGAGGACGGATTGCGCGGACGTCGCGGATTGGCTGTGGGTATCGGGGGACGGCCGGCCAAAGGAGAATCTGACGAGGAAGAAGACAGTAAGCGGCAGCTGTGGACGGAAGAGGAGATGCAAGACCCCCGCCTCAGGCGTCTGATGGCTACGAAGGTGGTTAGACTCTTTCGGTTGTTGGAAGGGATAGAGAGACGTAGTATCTCATGCCTGGTGTGTTTGTGCTCATGACATGGTGTGTAGCGAGAAGAAACGGAAAGCGAGGACAGCGGCTCGGAAGACGAAGACCGGGTGATGCGACACAAGCGACTGCGTGACCCCGAGCTGATGGTGGCAGCAGCTGGTCTGGGCTCGGACGAGGAGGGCCGAGGTGCACGCGGAGCGGGCGAAGACGACGAGGACGAGGAAGAGATGGACGAGGAGGAGGTGGAGCGGAAGCGAGAGGTGAAAGTGCCCATTGCGCTAATCGTTTAATAAATCCTATATGATTACCGTTCTACATTCAGTACGCTTCGATATATTTACTTGTAATGGTAGTATTGACTGCTGACACAGACTTTCAAGGTAGTGAAAAGGGAGATCCTTTTTAACGACTAAGTGGCAAGTTGCGAGTGTTGTGTATACAGTAGCCAGGGAGCTATCTTCCGACCAAGGAATTCAGTTAATTGTTTTTCTGGTATTGGGAGAGTGAGCGGAGTATTCGCACCTACAGTACATGCAATGGATCAACTGGCCATGTGGCATCGAAATCATTGAGAGGACCAAGGAAATGGCACGAGAGCCCCATGCAGCCGCCTTCTCGTGGCGGGGGTGTCCTGCTCTGGTAGGCAATGTGCTGCGTTACCTGGGTCATTCTATGGTATCTCGTTTTTCTCTTTCTCTCTCTACTCTTCTTTTTTCCTCGTTTTTAGTCTCCTCACCTCTAACTCCTCCATTTTCTCTAATCTTTTCTTTACTTTCTCACGCTTTTCTTTCGTTATTTTTTCTCCTCTCTATCATTTTGATTTTTTTCCTTTTTCTCTTTTCTCTACCGTATCTTAGCGTATTTCTTTCTTTTTTCTCGCTGACGCGGCCCATCGACGAGGAATTACAGCAACAACGAAATGGCACGAAATGGCGGCACCAAAAACAATCAGATACCCCTATACATCTCGCTACTGCATATCATGCTCCAACATCAGAAGGGAGATTAAGGCAAGAAGAGCCACCACAAAGAAGAGATCATGGTGCCACAAGCGCCAGGAGCAAAGTTATATGAGCTCATATCCCTGGATTGCAATAGAATAACTACCATGTTCTAACTAAGAACAGGAAAATCCGCCTGTACGCGGATTAGTGCTTGACAATGAAAGTTGAAAATTCCCACCTCTGGAAACACTGCAATGATGGTTTTGAAGAAAACTTCAAACATCTACTAGTCAACGAGGTGAGTAACTCGGCGTCGACCCCGGAGCCTATTGACTGAACAACTCAAATGCCAACATGAAGTTTCTTGTGTGTGTGGATCGTATCCCACTGTCTATTTGGATGACTTTTGATATAGAATAATGAGGAGTGTTTATGAGATTGCTATTTGATGCCCCCACCTCTATCTGTGCTTTGTCTGTATGCGTTTGCAATTGGCAGTTGATTCGTCAACGCGCGCTGCTCCTTCGTCAACGCCAAGAAGAGGAAGAACTCACCCAAGGAGGACTGGGCGGTGTCGATTCGGCGGAGGAGGAGGAAGAAGAATTGGATTTCTCAGAGGAGGAATACTCGGACTCAGAAGACGAGGCAGCACCCAGGCTCAAACCGGTCTTTGTGAGAAAGTAGGTGGAGGTTTGCTCTGAAAAATACACGTGGTCATAGTCTTTGGTTGTTAAAAGTACTCTTCGTCGTTGCTCGTTAGACCTGCTCGTCAAACGTACTCTCTTTGTCGTTACTCGTCAAACGTACTCTCTTTGTCGTTGCTCGTCAAACGTACTCACTTTGTCATTGCTAGTCTAACATACTCTCTTTGTCATTACTCGTCAAACGTACTCTATTTGTCGTTGCTTATCAAACGTACTGTCTTTGTCATTGCTCGTCAAATGTACTCTCTTTGTCGTTGCTCGTCAAACGTACTCTATTTATCGTTACTCGTCAAACGTACTCTTTTTGTCGTTACTCGTCAAACGTACTCTCTTTGTCGTTGCTTATCAAACGTACTGTCTTTGTCATTGCTCGTCAAACGTACTCTATTTGTCGTTGCTCGTCAAACGTACTCTCTGTCGTTGCTTGCTCGTCAAACGTACTCTCTGTCGTTGCTTGCTCGTCAAACGTACTCTCTTTGTTGTTGCTCGTCAAATGTACTCTCTTTGTCGTTGCTCGTCAAACGTACTCTCTTTGTCGTTTCTTGCTCGTCAAACGTGCTATCTTTGTCGTTGATCGTCAAACGTACTGGTTTTGTCGTTGATCGTCAAATGTACTCTCTTTGTCGTTCTCGTCAAACGTACTCTCTTTGTCGTTACTCGTCAAACGTACTCACTTTGTCGTTACTCGTCAGACTTGCTTTTCAAATGTGATCGATCTTCTGGGTCTTTGCTCTTCGACTTCAGAGGTGCACCTCTTGGAGTTTGCTCGTTGGACATGCTCCTATAGGTCTTTGCTTGTCAGATGTCTGCATGGTATTTGGCTCGTATAATGTTCTCACCCTGCCATTTCTCTTAATACGATTCCTGCTCTCTTCCATTCGTTGCTATTCCATAGATACAACCTACACTGCCGGTTCAAAAGTTTAAGCATAGCAGTTTTCGAATTTTAGAATCATGCATGTAGTTATATATACGAAATATTGTTAAAATACGAAGTATAGAATATAAAAAGATGAACAAAACCGGACAATATTTGTTGTTGTCAATGAATCAGTACTTAGTAGCATAACCATGATTGGCGATAACTGCTGAAAGTCGCCGAGGAACTGAATCGAATAATCCATTTACCAAGTCGTGGGGACTGTTGTACCACTCATAGTGGATACGTTTAAGAAGGTCAGTAACTGACTTTGGTGGGTTTGAGATAAACCGCCTCTTCAGAAATCTCCAGACGTTCTCAATGACGTTCAGATCTGGAGACTGGGACGACCTCTCCAGGACATTGACTCCTTTAACCTGGAGTCAATCACGGACACAGTGGGCAGTGTGAACAAGGGCGTTGTCGTGCTGGATGCGAGATTTTGGTCCAACTCTCGACTGTCTCCAAATGTCTCTGCGATAGACGCATGGAGTTCCGAAGATAGCAGATCCCGATAATCCTTAGTGTTCATTGAAGTGGGACAAGCAACCAGGCGTCCAGGACCATGAATGGTGATGATTCTCCACACCATAATGCCCGGAGCATTCCGAACGGTTTGCTGCAAACATTCTGGTAGTAGTGCCTCATCCTTCTTCCACACCACGTACACGCTGCCGTCACTCAGCAAAACCTTCAATCGCGATTCATACGAGAAAATAACAGATTCACACTTATCAAAGTTAAGAAACCGACGACACCACTGAACGCGGAGGAGACGATTCGTTCGAGACACAAAGAACTTGCACAGAGATACTCGACCATAATACCCTTGGCTGTGGAATATTCGCTTCACAGTTGATCGACTCATGGGCCACACCAATCAACGAAATGGCTTCTGCTGTGAGTGTGCTCATTGCAGATATTCGATTCTGCTTCATTGTTCTGATGTTGGTTCGCTGATCCCTATCAGTAAACAGTCTGGGACAGCCACTCCTCCGGAGACTCCGGTGCTAGCCAGATTATGCAAATCGCCTGATAGCATTCCTACACGCCCCAATAGAATGCTGTACAATGCCAGAGATCGTCGCCCAGCTGTAGCCTCGCTCACGCATTCGACAAACAATACGGCGTTCTTCAACAGTTAGTTCTTTCCCGCTTCTTATCTCCATGCTTACTGCCTACTGGCTTACTAAATTTCTCTTATAGAATTGAACATTTTGAAATTTAAAATTTTTAATTAATGATGAATCATACAGTGCAATGCTTTGCTACAAGACCTTATCGAGCAATGCATATTTGCAGTAAATTGATAGATATGGTAGAGTTTCAAAAGCTGTAAATTTAAATTTCTGCTATGCTTAAACTTTTGAACCGGCAGTGTAGCTATGGACATGCTCTGTTCGATGAAAACTCATGAAACGACATTACTGTACATATCGTCGTTATTACGGAAAACTATTGTAAGGCACATTTTGAAATTTTTACAGTGTGGCCAAAACAGATTTTAGCTTATTTTCAAAACTGCACTTACATTTGTTTTTTATTGGACTAAAATGACTAATGTTGTGTATAAAGTAGATTATGAACTAATTTAATTTGAAAATTCATTCTATTATCTGTATTAAAGTGTACAGTGCATTCCAAACTAAGTTTATTGCACATGCAATAGTTTTCCGTAATGAAATTAGGTGAAATGTGGACTTACAATAATTAATATTTTGAAGTTTTAAAATTCCAACTACTTATATGTGACTACATCTTGCTTTCAATTAAACAGCCGATGCTAAACTATCCTAATTTCATTGTTAATATATAAGTCTATAATACATTATGTATAATAAATAGTATTTAACTATTTGTTGAGCTTTACAATAGTTTTCCATAATACAAAATATGCAAAACATGTTGCTTGTTATTAGGTAAGTGTTATTCTTATTCTTATTTAAATTAACATTGTTTTTAAATCTAATTAATAGTTTAGCCCAGTACCTGACCCATTGTCTTGACACTGTTAATTGTTATGAAACGTCAGACTAATGCCGATTTTACTCCAACACATGACTTTATTTGTCTCAATCTCCTTGTTTACTTATTAAATGAATTAATTTTAGGCCAGTCGTAGATGAACCCACCCGTAATGATGCTATTCTAGATCACATGTACACTAATTTGTACGAGTTTTATGAATCTTCAATCTCTTCACCTATTTCTAACAGTGACCACAACTCTGTCCTTCTGACTCCATTCAAAGGTATTCCCACTCCTAAACCTGCAAAGGTGCTTTGTGGCCATTCACAAATAACATTAAGCTAAAAACAAGTTTGTATGGAAATACCCCACATTACCAATTTTAGATCCAAAAAGGAGAGACGTCACACTAACGAAGAGACAGGATCTCTAGTGATGAGATGGGAGATGTCACATGTCAGATGTGACCTGATGAAGGTCTGTAGAGACAGACTGCCGACGAGGAACTGGGGAGACAGATTGCCAACGAGGGACAGGGGACACAGACTGCCAACGAGGGACTGGGGAGACAGACTGCCGATGAGGGACTGGGGAGACAGACTGCCGATGAGGGACTGGGGAGACAGACTGTTGTCGAGAGACTGGAGAAATATGAGATGTGGCCTGTCGAATAGTCAATATAAGGAAGAAGGCCAGGGGGGGAGACTGTAAAAAGTATGTCATTAATAAACTGACTTTTTTTTATCATACAAAGGGAGTGCTGGTTCAGCAAAAGGGTGCCAAGTCCAGAATTACCAGGGGGGCTACAGGCAAGCCACTAGTGCCCCTTTTAGCCCCCCCTGGACCCATCACTGATAGTAGGCAATGCGATAACTGTATACAATTTCTGTCAACGCCTTTGGCCCAACATAGTATTTATTTCGCCTTCCGTTGGAGGAGCTCCACGAAGTTAGCTTAATTTTCGCATTCTATCCTTATTCTCGGCGAATAGTAATTTTTTTATTCTTCGAGAATTTAAATTATTATAAAAAATATCATGTATGTGCTTGTCATTGTCGTATAAAGATGCTAATTTTTGCAGGTGAAAAATGTTTGGATTTTGGCCTAGACTCGAACCCACCTATCTCCGGTATGTAAATTATAAGCCCACCGTCACACCTACTATGCTGCACTCATAGCTGGTGAAGCAGGGATTAATTATAGACTATATACGCATAGAGATATAGATGAGAGCGCATACCCTAGGACCTCCTTAGTATTTATTTTGCATACAGTTTGGCGATAAGGAGCTGTTTTAGGATGAGGTGGTGCTTGAAATTATGTTAGTTTTCACATTCCATCCTCATTTTCGGCAAATAGTAATTATTTATATTTGTCAAGAATCATTCTCGGTGAATAGTAATTTTTTTTATTAGCCAAGAATCATTCTCGGTAATTAGTAATATTTTTATTTGTCGAGATTCTCGGTGAATAAATTTTTCCTTATTATTATGGAAAAGTATTGTAAATGGTTAAAGTTGTTATTAAAAGATAAATATAGGCTTATAAAGCAAGTAATTTCTCCCTTAGTATGGTTATTTAGTAATGACGATTATTTGACTTTTAGGTTGTTGCTATTGATGTAACACAATTTTTATTTGTTAATAATAGTAGGTCATTACCATTAAGGAAGACATTGTTCATTTAAATTCATTTAGGTTATTGGGAGAGAGAGAGAGAGAAATTGTTTGTCTTTTAAGGTCGTTGCTAATGAATAAACTATATCACACTATTTCAGTGTGTTGATAGTGTTGTGACGCGATTGTTTTTACAAAGTATTAACCAATTAGTGTAATGTGTTTTAAAATAATATTTATTGATTTACAATTGCTTGCTTTGAAAGCATTTGTTTATTTTTTAATAGCTACTGAAATTATTTGTATATGGTGAATAAATAGAAAAATCGAGCTTTACAATAGTTTTCTGCAATACAAAATATGCAAAACATGTTGCTTGTTATTATGAAAAACTATTGTATGTAGCTTTATAATAGTTTCCCATAATACAAAATATGCAAATGGACATATAATATTTAGAATTATGACTATAATTAAAAAAACTCGAGATTCTCTCTTTCTAATAATTTAGGATATGAAATTGAAAGATATGATAACTATAAGTTAAATACCGGTATATTTTAGTAATAAAAAGTATTTTTGAAAAATTGTCCTTTACATAGTTTTCAGTAATAATGATGAATTGTCTTATAGGGGAAACTGTCTTATAGTTATAGACATAGTTATTAAAATTTAAGTTAAACTTAAATACAATAGTCAATGACAATATTTATAAATAAAATATCTAGCTAATATAATTAAGTGTAGTCTCTGTAACATATATGTAACATATACATTGTGCACTGTTGGCAAAATTTGTATGGTTCATGAGCTATACCTATAGTTGGTGACCATAAATATTGTAGACATGGACAGAGTACCATTGGGCATTGGCATTTGTATTGACTATTCATTGTGAACCATACAAATTCACCAACATATGCAACATATATATTCACATTATTAAAGTATAAAATGGTTTAGATGAAGACAATTGTATCAACGAGAAATAGTTTATATATGAGAAAACGTTTATCATAAATTCTGGGTTAAGTCAATACGAAGTGTAGCATCGATTTGATTCTATAATAAAATATCAATTTTCTCATGAATACATATACATGATTGTGCTATTACAATATACTTTACACG
The DNA here is from genome assembly GCA_032274565.1 of Nematoplana nigrocapitula. Classification (NCBI taxonomy): domain Eukaryota; kingdom Metazoa; phylum Platyhelminthes; order Proseriata; family Nematoplanidae; genus Nematoplana; species Nematoplana nigrocapitula. The sequence goes on from JAUYWV010034675.1 coordinate 10,032, forward strand.
TATTCACTTTGTATTACCTGACTAACATCTTTTTCAAGAGCTTCAACTGGCGTAAGGGGCATCTTTAATCAATTATTCATCAAGTACTCCTACTTTATGATATTATTATGCTCGGAAGACAGATGCTCAATTTTACCGCATTTGTTTTAAAATATATATTTATATCTATGTAGAAAACCATCCGAATTCACGTTGGGGGTCGTAACCATAGAAATCGGATTACGCGGCATAGTTATTTTAAGCTAGAAGCGACATCAGCTGATTTAATATGGCTAACTAGCGAACACCACAGGAGCTGGCTTAGTGTTTAAAAAAAGCATTCGAAATACGGAGTATTGATTTTTAAAGCAGCGCGTAATTTAAAAAAGTCTATCTCCGCCATATATTTTGCCACACTAGTGGCACCTTCTATTACGACACATGCAAATGGCGGCGTGTTAGTTCTAGATATTAAACACAAATCCGTAACTCGGTCGTAACTCGGTACATATATTATATAACGCTATTTTGAACCATTTTGAACGCCACCACTCTGTAATTTGGCGTAACACAGAGTGATAAAAAGCTTATACAGCGTGCACAATGCAATCTTTTATTCCTCCCACCTATATCTATATGTAGAACTGGCCAAAGTAAGTGGGTAAAACAATTACTCTATACTCCTTTTTTATTACTAGTCTTCTTTTGGCAGCGTATTGTTAAGAATAATTATAGGGCCTACATATTCTAAGTATTAACTACAGTCTTCAGTAGGTAAAAATAGAACTAAAATTTTTGACAACGTTAGCTGGAGTTCTTCAATTGCTTAAACTGGCGTTAGGGACAACTTTAATCAAAACATATATAGGCTACATGTTATCTGCATATAACCCCGTCCCCTAACATGGGATCTGTCCGCGAGGGCCCTCTCGAAGAGTTTAACAGCCTGGGCATGCCTTCTTTCATCCGGGTCAGACAGGCAGTTCTGTGAGCATGGTACACCGCAAATAATACGCTGAGAACGGGATATACTAGTCTCTGAATACTCTTCCGGTCTTCAGTTCGAATGGAACCTACGTAAACAGATGAACCATAGTCCAATAGACTCTGAACGAGTGCGACATGAAGCTTCACTAGGTCCTTTTTCTTCACCAGTGGCTTTAACAGACGAAAGACATGAAGACTCCGATTTGCCTTCTTGATTGATGCACTGATGAAAGTGGACCAACGTAAATCATTTGCAATGTGGATGCCTAGAATCTTTAGGGTCTGGACTTCGCGGAACTGAGTAAGGCAATTATAGTTAAATTTAGCATTGCCTTCTGATATCTGAAGACGAGACCTTTTGGCAGTGTTTAGATTTATCCGGTTTGAAGAACACCAGTTTTGTATATTACAGATCTGACTGCGTCGCATGCTCATCGTCATCCGAGAGCGTGTGGGTAATCATTAGAGCCATGTCATCGGCAAATTTGTAAAGGGCATTGCTTTCACTGAGTACAGTCAGAGGAGCAATAAAAATGCAAAACTTCGAAGGAGATAGTATAGAGCCTTGTGGTACCCCAGAGAAAACTGATACGACATCACTACATAGGCCATTGACGTAGACGAACTCGAGACGATTTTGAAGGTAGTTTTGATACCATAAAATAAAACCGGACTGGAGTCTGTTTTCAATAAGTCGCTCAATTACGAGATCGGGAGGAACCGTATCGAAATCTTGCGAAGCATCAAACCCAATAATACCGTACAATTTACAAGTACATTACTCATAAATCATTATACATTACGTCACTCATCGTTACACCTTGAAATGTTTTTGCGACGAATAACGAAACATGTCGGTTTTTAATAAAATTGACTATGTCACCATCTCTATGGGGGGTCATTCTTCTTCTCACGAATTTATCTACCTGGAATCCGTTATCCTCCTGGACTGAATAAAAAATAATGATAAAATTAATACATGTTAGGAAAGTCGTTGCAGACATTATCATAAGATGCAAAGACAACGACGTGTTAGACCTATTTGTTAATTCTGTAATCAAACGCGTTTCACCTCTGGCGTGGCTTCGTCAGTGTTATCATTTAAAATACAACATCAGGTAAATATAAAAGATCTGTTTAAAATACATTTCGGAGTACAGAGAAATGGATTGATCAGTTGGTCCAACAGAGCTGACTACATGCAGTGAACAGATTAAACCAATCGATAAAATAAGCGAAAGATACAAATCGATTAAAATTCGCACAGTAGTATTATTCTAATAAACTCCCACAAAACTAAACACACTAAAAAAGCGCAGACTCAGCGCATAAAACCACGCTCGCTCCGGCTATTCAAAATAGGCTTTAATTTTGAACCAACTGATCAATCCAGTGACCTGTACTCCTAATTGTATTTTAAACATCTTTTATATACTTACTTGATGCTGTAATTTTAATGGTAATACTGACGAAGCCACGCCAGAGGTGAAACGCGTTCGATTTCAGAATTAAGAAATCGGTCTAACGCGCCGTCGTTGTCTATTGCATCTTATAAAATTAATAGTTCGCCTGCTGTACATCGAGAATTTCGAGAGATCAGTCCAACATCTACAGTAAGCCTTTATAAATCGCCGTATTTATCTTATATATGTTTGCCAAGTTGTCTGTCTGTGTGCGTGCTCCGGATTGGCGGCCGGACCGTTGGTGCCAGCAACCCGAAACTTTGCATGGGTGATCCCTCAACCCTGCGGGTAACATCTAGGGGGGGGACAAGGTCGACCTCCGAGGTCAGGGTTGAGGTCAAGGAGGCTAAAAACGGTGTGAAATGACCGTTCCGGGCAGAGTTTGTTTGTTCCGGGCGGGCGGTCGGACAATTGGTGCCAGCGATCCGAAACTTTGCATGAGTGACCCCCTAACCCTGCGGATAACATAGAGGGGCGAGGTCGACCTCCGTGTTCGGGGTTGGGGATCAAGGAGGCTAAAAACGGTGTGAAATGACCGTTTCGGGCAGAGGGAAACCTGCCACAGAAAATTTCATAAAGAAAAAGTTGCAGGGCACCCCCGAAAATGGGGGACCGGACTAGGGCGGGGTTAGGGTTAGGGTTATGCATGTGCCCTATTCTATTGCCCAGCAACGCGGTTCTCTTCTGCTAGATACATCTACAACAAAATAGAGTTTTTTAATAGCTTTAGTTCACTTCTTGTAATCATGGAAATGCTAATTTTGGATATTGTACAAACAATCGGCATATGGTAACAAAGGAAACATATGTCAATAATTGAGCATTTCGATTTTTGCAGTCAACATAATTAGTGTGAGTTGATTATTGATTATTCACAGAAAGAAAAGGTATAGAATTTAGATTGATAAATATATTTTCATATGACTATCAGGAACAGCCTACTTTCCCTAACCTCTGTCTTTTATAGTGTGTAAATATATAAATTCTAAAAGACTATATATAGTTACGAAAAGAAATTACACCAAATGTCACATAACCATAAGTCACCCTGGTGGGTAATTATAATCGAATTAAGGCAATGTGTCTAAAATTGACATAGTTGTATGGCATATACACTAATCGACTGACAATCGATTGGAGCTAGATTCGGAATTAAAACTGACTGTCATTTACCGACTTTCCACTACATTCCTGTATCCAAAGTCTTTCCGGAGTCCCTGTTTGGATTGGTCCCTTGACCTGATTGATCCGCAGCTGCTGCTTCAGTTGAAGTAGACTGCTGCGTGTCGGGGTTCTCTCGCGGTCGCTGAGGTCTTCTGGTCATTACTCTTCGGACAGTTCTGCGCATATTCGACTCCTTGTTGAGCAGATGCTTCCGCAAAGCCGCATCGATCAGATCGTAGACTCCAATTATGCTAATCCCGATCCACAGACCCACAATACCCCCGAAATCCGACATGAAGCTCTCCCCTCTGTAGGCCCATTTTTCCACGCCAACCTCAGTCTCCGTTTTGGGTGCTGAAATCCTGGCGTAGACGGGGAAGTATTTGTCGCCATAGTTGGCGAATGTGGCTGACCTTTGAGTCGCCTGAAGATGGGGAATGTAATAGTTGGCAGCCGCCTGATTGAGTTGAAATTTCTCCTCTTTAATTGTGTATTCTTGCCGGCGACAGTCCGGTAGACACGTATTCCCTATCAGGCCCGGATTAGCTTTCAACTGTCGACGAGCTTTCGTCAGACAGATATGCCGTTGGTGGATTCCATCTCGTTCCAATTCCCGGTTGAGATCAAACGGGGGTATGTGCTGATTAGGTGGTGTCCCCGGGGCATTATCATATTCCGTGTATTTCCTGTCCAATTCGTGACACTGGGTCACGTCGCTCAGATTCAAGGGGACGTAGAGCGAGACATCGACACACTGACAAGTCCTGGCCAGATATTCCTGCTTCTTGATCAGTATGCAGTCATCATAGGTGGCCTTAAAAGTGCGTGTCTCCCGCCTGGTGAAATCGACCATGTAAGTCACCTTGCCACGTTTGGACACGCAAGGGTCGGTATGGGTGCTCAGGGTCTCCGTGGTCCGATATTCTACGTCGATCATATGCATCTGACCGGTTGTTAGATAGGCGGTCTGTTTGGTAAAATCAGGTCGTGTGTTCTTCGCATGGATCGACAGTGCATAGCCCGATGGTGATTCCTCGACGTGCCTCGTCTTCGCCAGATTCAAATGCTTCCAGTTAATCATCAACAGTTGCAGACCCAGACTGTAGTCTACGTTGCGAAAGGGACTAGTAAATGTGAAACAAAGAAAATACTCCGGATGCTTTTCAATGGTGAAATCCAGATAGCTGCAGTTGTTACCGGCGAATTTGCAGTTGAGGAGTTCCACCTTGACTCCCGAGTAGAGATTATGTTTGAATGCGTCTTTGCGCAGAGTATCTTCGACAACTCTGTCAATGGCATCGCGCTCATCCTCTGTCGTTGTCTTGGTGAGATTCCAAACCAGTCCAATACGCTGAGTGAGGTCGGAGTAGTTGAGAGATCCTGTGGGGAATTCATACGTGGAATTTTGATATTTTCGAAAGTTAAACTTTTTCACTTTGCAGAAAGTGAGATCTGGATATTCGAAAGCTTCTCTGCTAACAGTGATCTCCAAGTATTTCGGGTTAGTCACAAACAGTTTGACTTGAAAGGCGAAATGAATGAACATTCCGGTCAAACTCCCCAGTAGAAAAATAGTCCAAATAATCCAAAACAGTTTCTTGCGTTGTTCATTTTCCATTCAGAACACTCTTCTGAAATACAGAAAACATTACATTTTTGATATTGACAAAACTTAAGCCAAAACAGAAATGATGCTATACTGAGAAATTATAAAACTGATAAGCGAGTTAATGACGAACAAAAATTCACTTATAAATGACTAAGGTTTGTGTACCTGTACCTATCATATTGTCACAGATATCTAAAATTCATTTAGTTTATATTACACGGTAAAACGCTCTTACTGTCTGGAATCCATTGTTGTTTATGAAAAAATATTTTTAAATACAAAGCGATATCTAAAACGTCTAGAAGAATATCCATATACGTGTTGATAGCAATGCTTATACGTACAATCTAGTTTTATTGTAGTATTTCTAAATTTTAATTAGAATGTATCAATAATATCAAACTGTGTTTCGATATTTAAATTTAGTATTAAGCATTCATACAGGACATGAATGCATGGTTTTGGGACCTATAATTAAAATCAACGTTTCTCAAAGGGGCGCTGGAGCTATTTCGGGGGCCTTAGGGTGAAAGGAAGCTAGCTATGGGGGGCGCTATAGGGTGAAAGGGAGCGCTAGGGGAAGATTAGGGAACGCAAAAAAACCGAAGTTATCGGTTGCATGGTCTTAGAGATTTTGTTACTCGGAAAAACTTCTGCTGCCATTTCCAACGACCTTTTAGCAGAAAATGGTTTCTGTGCCCAGAACGAAGTTCCTTCGAAAGCCAAAAATCGGCTTGACGTTGTGCGGAGAGGTGACCTGCGTTTGCGATTGACAAAACTCGTTTCCGACGTGAAGGAGCTGGCATTGCGCCATGACGCCCAAGGGTCACACTAAGACTAACTTGTTTGTTATCACAGAAACTCTTTTTATCTTGTATTTTGTAATCAATTCTGGTATCTGAGAAAAATCATTTGTTTTGCGGGCGATAGGATTCTCAAAACCCACATAGGGGGCCCTGAGAGATTTTGAGTTGAGCAACCTTGATTTCGATGATACGATAAATGACACGGGTTCAAGCAAAAGATAACAACAGGTCAAGAAAAACAGGTTGTTTCTCTAGAGAACAGGACCACGGTGAAAGACGCTTTTTCTATATTGATGATATTCTTTGTGATTTCTCTTCCCAGTCGCCCAATAGAGCATTATCGTAACATTTCCAACATACACATTGATTTCTTTAATTTTTTGATGTTACGCATAATCATTTCAGTGGGAAGGAATGCTTCCTTGTTGGACTCCTCGCTTGAATTACAGCTTTTAGTACACTGTAAAAAAACAATGTTGTACAACATAAAAACAATGTAAGTTTACATTGAATTAATGTAATCGAATGTC
>JAUYWV010034786.1:0-16569 GCA_032274565.1 Nematoplana nigrocapitula
ATCTAGTATAACTTTATTATGGAAAAAGGGTGCCCTGCGTGAAATTGTCTTTTTTTCTAGGACAACTTATTATCGAAAAGGCGTCCTGTGTGAAACTGTCTTGTTTTATCTATACATCAGTATAACTTTATTTTCGAAACTGGCGCCCAGAGTGAAATTGTCTTGTTTTATCTAGTTACAACTTTATTATCCTAATTGGCGTCCAGAGTGAATTTATCGTGTTTTATCTAGAACAACTTTTTTATCGAAATAGGCGCTGTTAGTGAAATTACCCCTTTTTATCTACTACAACTTTATTATAGAAATAGGCGCCGTCAGTGAAATTACCCCGTTTTATCTACTACAACTTTATTCTAGAAATAGTAGCTGTGAGTGAAATTACCCCATTTTATCCACTACAACTTCAATATCCAAATAGGCTCCTTGAGTAAAATAACCTCGTTTTATCTAGTGTAACTTTTTCATCAATATAGGCGCCACTATAGTAAAATAGACGCCCAAATCTCTGAGGGGGGGTCCGGACCCCCTGGACCGCCCCCCCCCCTTGGTTGCGCCACTGGGTACACAGATTCACAGTGTTGTACCATGCTTAGTTCACAAATACACTTTCTTTCTTTCTATAATTAAGATTGCTCATAGAAATGTAATATACTTACTCAATGGTTGCACAGAAATTTGCCAAAACTACCGGGAAAAGTATTAATAAATAACTTTTCATGATTGTGTGTAAAAATTATTAGGTACTGCATTTCGGAATAACTTATATATGTACAGTATAATTGGAGTCTTATCTTGTTTTCCAAATACCTTCTGTCATTTCACGCCTCGTTAGGAACCATTATGATCTTAGTCATGTGTTACTGTCAAATAACTATTTTAAAGTGGGTATAAAGAAACCTAATAATTGTATTTTATTTGAATGGAATTCTAAAACTAAAAAGATGTTGTTATAAAGCCTTACCGCATCTGCTTTTTTATATATTTAAATTAGTAAGACAATTTCACCCATCAAGCGCTATTCAAATTTCGTCCAAACCAAAAACTATAAACGCCATTTCAGTTTTTTTAAAATCGCCTGGCCCGTCATGTTAATGTGACGAAAATTCATTTCTCTGACTCATCCAACAAGTACACCTTAAACTTCCAAGATAGATTGCACTGCTCAATAATTTTTTATCCTGCCTCAAATTGACGTTTTATATTTATGCTGTGATGCCGATTTGTTAAAGGAAAGTTGTACCATCTCCCAAGACTCAATATTCACACCCTGCTTACGACACCAGAGGATCTCTCCACTGAATTTGCTCTCTTCAAAGATAAAGATCTTCTCTTATTTGGTTCTTTTAGCCTTCGAACATTTCTCCTACCATGTGCGGATCATTATAATTTATAGTTTTGTTTAGTAAATATCCGAGTTACACACGATGCTCAACCAACCTTTCAACCCTGCAAATCCTCTTCCATTACAATCACATAAACTACGGAAGATATGATGATGCCCATAGTGTCCCCTATCCTCATGAACACTACTCATTGTTTTGAAATGGAACATGAACTTCTCGAAGCACATTTTCAAGCAACTTCTCAATTTTTTGCTTTGCGGTAGGTAACGTCCATAATCATTTACATTATGATATGAGGCACCAAGTCATAGTCATTCGCTATGTCCAGCCATATTACTGTTATGAACCTGCCAGGACAAGACCTTCTATTAATGCAAGTTTATTGCCAACAAAATAACAGACAACACTGAGTACAATTCTTGTGGAGCACCTTTGATACAAACTGTCAGGTTATGCATTACGCACAGCAAGTTCACAACTATAACTGACTGCGTTATAAACAATGGGACTAGTTTCCAGACAGCCTCCGAAATTCAAACCAAACACTCGCCGAAGCGTGGGAACGTGTCCAGAATACGGGACACCCGATCAGATCACGCTACAACTGACACAGAGCTAAAAATAAATAACAAAACAGAACTATTCCACAACAATTACATACAATTTTTTCTTAGCCGATTTCGACTCTCTGACTTTAGACCATAAAATTGCCAAACATTCAGGAAAACAAGGAACACCTTCCTTCTGGTCTTTAGAAATTCAGTCGGCCTTTGAGAGATTGGTCGAACTTGACAAAAGTTTACATCATCTTGTTCTTCTGGAATACATATAAATTGGATCTGCTCTATACCCACACTCGCGTATCAGTTACGACTCCCATATTTTTACAAGCATCTCCACAACACACTTCAACATCTTTAGACAGTTATTATACATGTCCACTGCATGGCGAAGACCTCAGAATGTCTTCTCCAGTTTGACCTCTCATTGGTATTGGTTCTCCAGGTGACTTTGATGAACCTTTCCACGTCTTCGCTCCACCTGAGTGCTGGTCTCCCCCCCCCCAATTCTTCTTCCTTCTTCCGGTGACCAAAATGTCAGTCTGTCGATCTGTCCACCTGTTGTCTCTCATTCGACCGATGTGTCCCATTTGTTTATTTTCATCAGCGAATACTTTATTATAGTAGTCCCTGATTTATATTCTATGAATGATGTCTTCAACTTTTGGGATTTCCCTTATGGTTTCGTTTCTTATTTTAGCCCTACGGGAAATCCTGATCATAATGCACTCTGTGTTGTTTGTAGTTTTCTTTCCATTTTCTTTGTTGTAGTCCAAGTTTCCGAGGTATAGGTAAGTGTTTGCAGTACGCATTGGTTGAAAACTTTGGTTTTTAAATTTACTGGTAGGGTACTCCTAAAAATATTGTTCAGTTTGCTAAAGGCCACCCATCCAAATTGAATTCTTCTTAGGATTTCGTTAGCTTGGCTTGATTTCTTTGCAGGCTGATTCGTTGACCAAGGTACACAGTACATACTGTGTCATTAACCTTTTCAACGACTTGTCCTTCCATCCGGTCCTGTTTTTTGGTTCACTTTATTGTTGCCTTTGCTTGGTTGATTTTCATTCCGTTTTTTTTGTCGCCTCTACTGTATGTTAAGCTTATCGTCTGTAAGCAGTCGCCATAGCATTTCAGCCACCAGCAGTCTTTGATTTAGCTTTCCGAACAACATTCTGGTCTTCTTTGAGGTTTACTGTAGAAACATCAAATCCAGTAACGGAATTTGGGTATAAGGTTTCATCCACCAAAAAAGCCGCGCGAAAATATTAAAATGCTTATTAGAAATCAATGAGCTTACTCAAAGCATTTTTTAATGAATGAAAACGATTAAGTTAGGATGAACTCTGTGCTTGTATACATTTCAATGTAAACAAAGATTCGCGCGCTATTTTCAAATATATCGTATAGATTGTAATACACATTGACGGCGAGTTTAATATTATTAATTGACTTTCGATATAAATAATTTTCAGTAATTCAATCAATATTTATACGTAGAAACCGATTTTTATATTTCTAAGACGATAGATGTAATGTCAAAATAGAGTAAAATAGGTACCAAAATAGAAAAAATGTACAAAAAACATTAAATATAATAAATAAAGGAGAATGACTAATAATGTACAGTACACATGAAAATGCTCTTCCAACAGCATTAAAGCTTCCAAAAGTACTGGTATTGCTGTCTCTGCACTTCTGAATGGGCTAAAACCAATCTTTAGCTGAAATCTTAAAATTGTAAAATTAAAATTCTGAAGCTATATCCAATGGGATACGGGCTTGATCTTTTAATAAATATCTTAGATCTTGCTATGGTTCATAGAAATGTAGTGATCAATAACATAGAGTAATGCTTTCATGGAGATGGTACGAAAATATTCATGCCCCCTCGTACACATGTCATACTGTGCATCTTTATAGAAAATTCTTTTTTAGATTAGTATAAGACATATAAATCTTATCACCTTCTGCTTTTTGCACACCTCGACCGACAATGGTTAGCGACTGGAGAACAGACTTTTGCGATCCTGTATATGAGAAGTTCAGTGGACATGAAAGGATGTTAAGATTTTGGGGGTCACCTCAGGACAGTCAATTGACTTTATATTGTTGGCGGTGTTGCTGTATACAATATCAGTAGAAAAAATAGCAATAGTCTAAATGCAATACCTGCGTGTTATGAACCGACTGCCTCTTCCTCTTACATCCACCGCTCTCTTCTTTCTCCCTGGCGGTTATCTCTTCGCAATTAACTCTTCGACCGCCAGATCCCCAATACTTCACCTGGTGAGCTTCTCCTTCCCCGTTCTACCCGTTGCGAACTTTCGCGCCTTCGCTGCAACGGACATTCAACCCTTTTGCCACTTACCTCCATCGGATCAGCCTGACCGATTCCCCCTCTTGCACTTTCTGCGGCAAAAGCCAGCAGAATCTTTTTCACCTTCTTCTCTCTTTCCCCTCATCTTCAGGTCTCCGCTTTGCCATCTTTGGTGAGACTGTGAGCCTTCTCGACCTTTGGAGGCGGCCACGGGGAGTTGCCGGTTGCTGGGCCTCGGCGATCCTGCGCCTCCTCCCCATCCTCCGGTAGGGGCCGGGTAAACAAACAAACAAACTGTTTTTTTTTTGTTTTGCAAAAACGTAAATAATTTCAGTCTTAGAGACAAAGATTTTATTTGAAAAATATAGTAACAGTGATTCAATATAAAACAAAATAAAGTGACTATTTTACACCTGTTGATGATGTTTTCAAGAAATTCAAGGTCCGAACTTTCCTGTAATAAAAGAGAGAGAGACGTAGAGTGAACAATTTGTAATATGCGTTCGAGCTGTTGGTCGTCGGATGGCTAGCACTTGGATTATGATGTTTCTCCTCTGGGTTTCAACCCGCAACCTTTTTGATCTTTCCATACTGGTTTTGTCTTCGGACAAACACAAATGGGATGACTATGAGAAAAAGGCTCTGGGCGGCAATAAAGAAAGTCTTGTGGAGAGTTGCGGGAAATACCGCAAACCAGTATCCCTTTGGGAGAGGGTAAAACCAAAGGATCATGGCTGGGCAGCATTTGGGGTATCACTGTCATGATCTAATTCCCCATCAGATCCGACCAGTGGTGTCCAACCAGCAGTTTCGTGCCTTGAATGTTTGTAGAAGTACTCTCTCTGTGGTCAGTCCCTTATAATACAGGATATACCTCCTCTAAGCTAAGCTGGGGTTTCTGGTTGTTCGCGGCGGGGGGGGGTGTACTGAGTCGAAAGTTTAATAAACAGAAATCGAACCGATAAAAGATTTCTATCCTTTCACTTCTCACACATTTACCACAGTTAAGACTGAACAAATGACGCGTGTCTGACATAGTTGTCAGTCAAACATGTACTTCAGCTTCAGCTAAAGTCAATAGACTGCGTGGTATCTCATTTATAAACTCAAATTATTAGACAATGGGTGACATAACATTAAAATATTAGGTTCAATGAATATTTACGAGTAGTAGAAAATGCGTAATTCTGGATAAAGCCTAATCTCCACCCCTGCCTATTCCGCTCATCCTACCGCCTTCCACCTGTTACCTGCCCCCCCCCCCTGCTCTGACCCCCATCCCTTTCCCCTAATCAAAGGGCATAAATTAGCTAGAGCCGACAAAAGTCGCATACTAAATATTCGATTGCATATATTTCCGAAAGTATGAAGACCTTATATACCAAAATATCCGTCGTATGCTCAGCGATTCAGTCATCGAATTCCATTGTTGTTCCACTTGTTATTCACCGAACCTGCAAAGAAGGAAAACTATGTTTTTCTACTCATTTTCAAATTATTGATTTTCATTCAACGTTATTAATTTGTCGGACATACTGTAGATAGCCTTTCTAGACTATTGATCCGTGATGGCTACTGCTCGGTCACAGCGTTTACAAGCAAGACGCAGGAGGAGAAAATCAATCGTCTACAATAAATTGTCACCGATCAATCGGTGGGCACCTAATGGTTAGACGCCATAAACTGACAAGACTTTGCCGCTATATGGTACTTGGGGTACCTGACCACAAAGTCGGCGCGGTTACCGACGTCACCTTCTGTCCTCGAAGGCTTGGGAAAAAAGATCAGTGAGATTCATATTTAAGTACAGAAAGGGTCAACTGTCAGCAGTTACTCGATCACATGATTTGGCAATACATATAAATTACATTTAAATAATCTACATCACATGCATTTTTAAAAGTCCACTTATAGTACAAGAAAAGAAAATATGAGACTAAAAACGCGAAAAATAACATGCTAAAGTAAACTCTACGAAATGTGTTGTCATTACAAGAGGCAAACCTATCTCGGATAATGTAGTCGGTGACCAGTTTGACCTCCATAAAGAGGTTTTTCATATAGTGAGAATCAGACACTTTGTACAAATTCACATTTCCATTCATGAACGTTTCTCTGTTCTACAATGTAACACACGCTCCATATTGAATAAGTTCGACGAGCTGAGTGCTCAAATCGGACAGTGAGCGGCTATGCACCAGCATATTCCAGGCTGGTAATTAGTAGATATTCTACCAATTACTATAATTTACAATACACAAACATATTCCAGTCTAGACTTCTTTTTTTCCGACGCGCCAAAGCAGTTGACGACTCGCAGAGCTCAACCAATCGCAGCAGAGGGATCAAGAAGCATCCTACGCACACCTGGATAATTTTTTCTGAGAACGAACCCATTTTTTTCGAAAGAATTTTCTGTTTATCATCAGCGTACAATGCTGTGACGTGAACGGTTATTTCGTGATCCACTTCAGGTTTACGACTCCTATGAAATCAATACTATTTTCGGCTTCAAAGAGAGTCGGTATTAAATTTAATTAGACAATTCGATTAACAGTTTCGCAGGGATACATTAGACAAGTCTGCTTGACTTTGCGTTTCTACGCCACTATAGGTATCATCAACTTTCATTGGGACCTTAGTACATAGATGTCGACCAAGCCACTTCGTACAGGACCTATTGGAGAGTCACTCAAGCGATCTACAGTATTCTCGGAATACGATTTCACTGCCAAACAACTTCAACACTCTAAATAACGAGCTCTTCTCGAATAAGGCTCAGTTTGCAAACACCGTTGGCTGCATGATTTGCTCACTCACGTAGAAATCAGAGCTTCCTTATTTCGTGAATTTCCAATCTCAAAGAGTACCGCGATCAATGAAGGCTTTCGTTATTGGATTAGACAGAAGATTAATGCTAAGCTGCAGAGATGACGTGTTTCCAGTAAAGACTATGGCCGAGATAGGGAATATTTCGAACGATTCTTGCCACCAATCAATTCGCAGGAACAGTTAAAAAGACATCACAATAATTGTTATACGAACAGCTAGAAATCAATGGTACCAATGTCGATGTGTTGTACGTGGTACTATGCTACGATGATAATCTTAGAGGGCACGAGCGGAAGAATCAAAATCCTTGATGAGCGATGGCACGTTGATTTCGAGATTGTTCATCAACTCAGGAAAACCGGAAGTTTAACCTATAAACAATGAGTGATTTATAAATGAATACTTCTTCCTTCCAATTTCAATATCAAGTATTATTTTGGTCTCGTAGAGAATATCCATCGCGTAATCGTTGTCTGCTCTCGTCGAAGTCGAATACATTTTTATATTTTGGAAAGGGGAAGTGAAGACATGGATAGTGAAGGGGAAGAAGTTCCGCGGAAAGACAATTAACAGTTAATCTAGAAGTCCTCCTTCCCCACTGCCTCTAAGCGTTGCAAAGGCAACGTAATGGCATTTCTTACCAGTGGAACACGTGCTGCATGCACAACTGCCGTCTATTCTCAAATACCATCCATAGCAGCCTTTACTGACACATCCCATCCCGCAGTCATTCATTTTGTTTTGCGTATCACCTGAAAACACAGAAAATGCACCCCGAATAGGAATACGCAAATGAAATGTTCACAATATACTCGTTCGTTATTCTAAATATATAAATCCGTTCAATGGCAATGAGCCTTGCGAGGAAGGCCAAACGAGGAGCCATGATCAGACTCGACATAACAAAAATGGTTGGTGCTAGTGACAACGACTACCATGAAAATTGCTCATCCAACAACCAATTGCATTTTGGCACGATCAGCCGGGGCACCTAAAATTGGACTCTTGAGGAGGGCGGAGCAAGTATGGTGACTCCCGATTGCTATGATGCAGGCTCTGCAACCAATAACCACAAGGCAACATAAATCGCACGTAGAGTGTAGGAAATAGTGGTTTATTCGGAATTAGGTGGTGACCCTGTTTTAATTTATGAAAATCTCTGAACCTTCACCATGTACTACTAGTGATGATTGAAATATTATCGCATTTCGACAAGTTTTTAGTGTGCCGATTTTCAAGATGTCACGATGATTTGTGAAGTGTATTTTTAATAATGATGCCCTTATCGCACTGTTTTTTGTCAGAAAGAAGCATTTAAGTACTACTTACGTACGCTATACTTTACTTTTCGGTCGGTAAAATTTACAGTATTTATGTAATATATGGAATATTTCATCAAATGATTTTTTTATTTGCATACTACTAGAAGTAGTATATATTCTGGAAATCATGAATAATGATTTGATTGTACATGAAAGGCTAGAGTGATTTTCTGTCTCACGGTCCCCAGCGCCAACTGTAAGATCCGCCATCAAACCAAACGAACCCTTTCGGGTCGCTAAGCACTCGATTGCACAGCTGTCAACCAGGGACGAGGGAATTTATCATAGCCCGAGCCGGGACTCGAACCCACCGACCTCACCATGGCAGTCGACCGTTCAACCCACTGAGCCACCTCGTCCCCCAATGAATTATTATTGATGACGTTGTTTACGATTCGGTGGGAGAGAGGGAGGGTGTATAGCGCAAAACTGCACCCGTCATATTAGTCCCTTATCCCAGTGCAGGCCCTGTGGTTCAAGATACGTCCACACTGATATACAAATGGTCCTTTATAGTGACATGAAGACTACCCTTAGGCTTGCCAGTTCACGAGATAGGAGAAAAGATCTGAATGCAAACTCAATTGCTGGCCTGTAGATCGGGCCTCTCCAGGGAAAAGACTACTCTAGTTCGTCAGGAAGGGCATCCGGTAGTAAGACCCACAGTTCCAAAATGTTATTTCCCTTTGACGAAAGCAGACAAAATAGACCAACTGCCTGCGTAGTAGCCTATACAATGAGCGAAACACTAACCACAAACATGTTAGGATCGCATCCTGGAACGTTTCGGCCATGACGGGAAAGAGGATAATCTATAATATGTGTGTAAAAGAGATTACACGTGATTTAGCAGAAAACTACAAACTGTAGTGTACACTGGTAGCGTTACCAAGAGAAGTTGAAACTGCTTTATTGCCTGTGTGGAAATCCGCAGATTTGATTATACAGATCAGAATAGACGTATAACAGACAACGTCAAATAAGGTATGTCCTGGAAAGTCAAACAATTAGGACAAAAGGAAGAAATAGACCAACACCAACAAGAGATGGACAAACTACGTCTACCTCCTCAAAAGACCAGGCTACGCACAAAACGATTCGTGCGGCATTTTCCAGAGAGGGGCACCTGTGTCTATGGTCCATCAGGCCACTTCCATCGGTTATAGCTTGAAAAAATTCTTGGATGAACGCAGTCGCTAGTATTCGACAGTTTACATGTAGGTTTGCTTGAAGCAAGGTTTCATTTCAATCTAGAACGTATCATCATATGCCCCTAAACAAGGTTACAAACAAGAAACGAAAAAAATTCTGAGAAAATTGAAGGCATTCTAAGGCAATATATTACTACGATAAAGATGTGTTATCGAAGCTGACATGACTCTGCAAGACTCCTACACTCAACTACATGGAGGCAAAAGGTACGATAGTAGAAACGAATGAAACAGGGAGATTTTGAATTTCGCCTAGTGCCTAGACATGGCAAATGCCAAAATATGCTTCAGAAAGAAAGAAGAATATTGGTTACCTACAGATGCCATCCGCACAAAACCAAGTTGACTACATAATGATCGTTAAAAGGAATGTCAGAACATCAGTCAAGGACTGCATAGTTGCCAATGTTGAGTGAAAGACCACTGGGAAGCAGGAGAAGAAGCTAGTGCAGAAAAGTAATCAAATGTCGCCATTAAAGCACTGATAAAACTTGTGAAAACACTAATGGAAAATCACTGATGATTAGGGAGACATTGTGTTGCATTTATCGACCTGGAAAAAGCATTCGACCAAGTTCCAAGAGAACTCATCTACTGGAGTCTACGAAAAAAGCGAAGCAGAGAGGACACTATCAAAATAGTAAAGTTCATGTACGAAGGAGCAAGCACAGTCGTTAGAAGTGGAAGGTGGATCTCATAGCCTTTTGAGGTACGAGTAGGTGTCCACCAGGGTACACTATTTTGGCCACTTCTATTTATCACTGTCCTAGATGTCATCAATGAGAAAACAAATAATCACATACCTAAACACTGCTGGCATTTGCAAAGGGCAGGGGACCAGTAAAATCCACAATTGTTTTTCAAACAATCCGCTTGGCATTTCATATTATCTGAGATATAACCTAAAAAGAAATGTTAAAAATTACTAAAAAGGCTAGGCTGAAATTAGTACCGGTATATAATCATTTTAGTTTTTATATGCCAGATAAATACGCATCCTTTTCGTGATTATTGTAAATTTGTAACACCGCAGCATGTCATTCTTGAAAATGTGCGCATTGCTTACCTCTGAAATAAAAATGAAATAAAACAATATGTACTATTTTTCAAAATCATAAAAAATAATGTGTGCTTCATTAAAATGGTATTTCTTTATCCAATATATTTTTTAAAAAATAACGGAAGTTATAGCTTTTGACTGTGCCGAAAAGGAAGCCATCCTTCCTAAGTCATGCATACGAAGGAATGCTCTCCATTTAAAAATATGTAGCAGTGCCCAAAGCGTAGTACTGCCAGAAACCTGTTATTCGTGATGCATGGTCAGTATGCTTTATACTGCAGATGTAGAAAATATTCACTCACTAATTAGCAGGTCAACACTGTCTGCTGACAACAGTCAAAGCTACGTTCGCACGTTGACCAGGCGACACTGAAGTTGCTTATCAGTTGACTGTTTTGTCAGTGAATAATTCTAAGAGAACTACAGAAGGGCTTTGTTATTGGAGGACATAACATGAACAGCTTTTGTTATGCGAATGAAACACTACTCATTTCTATGTCAGAAGATAAACTACAAAGTAGTATAAAAAAGCAATAAGAGCGGTTTTACAATCAATTACAAAAAGGCAGAATAAAGTACATAGTCGTGAGTAAGAAGGCAGTAAGAACCCAGTGTGAGTTGAGAATCGGAGGAAATGGATCAAGCAGGTCGACAAGTTTAACTACTTATAGGAAGTCTGATAACAAAGAATGGAAAGTGCCTGGGAGATATTAAGAAAAGAATAAGAATAGCAAAAGATGCATTCCAGAAGTTAGTAAAGAAACAAAAAAATCGGAAGCTATCTATGGATACCAAGATGGAGTAATGGATTGCTATGTAAAACCAATCCTTATTACCTATGGCAGTGAATGTTGGACAATATCAACACAAATGGAGGCAAGACTGGAAGCATTAGAAATGTGGTTCCTCAGAAGAATGCTCAAAATATCCTGCCTGGGCAGACCCCGTAACAAGCGAAGAGGTACTAAGAAGGGCGGGAAGAGTAAGAACCTTAATCAAATCCATCAGGAAGACTCATATCCAATTCCTTGGGCGCATAATGAGAAAAGATGGTTTAAATATCGAACATTAACATGTCGAATAGATGGAAATTGGCGCAGAGGCAGGCAGTGGATGACTTTCATTTTGGAAGTCTATGTAACTGGATGTCAGCACAAGTACCAGATAATGAATGGTCAAATCTATCAGACCAAGAGGTGGTGAATATAGATATAGAGATAGGAAGCTGTGGAGATCCATGACCTTGCCAACGTCCTTGCTGGGCACGATACTTAGAGGGAGATTTTGGAATCAGTCACCACCGTATGACAGTCTCACTTGTCATGCGCAACATTTTACGTAAGCGTGGTAAGATGCACGCCTCTTTGCAGTCAGCATCAACATCCATGTATGGGACTAGCAAATATGCAGATAATGGTGGACATACACTTGATGTCTTCATGGAAGGAGCACACAGTGGAGAAATCACTGGGAATAATTTGAGAATTGCAGGCGTTATTCACTTACAAAAAGCGCTGGAGGAGCAATCTCGGCAATATGGCATAGAAATCAGTGCAAATGAAACAAGAACATCGTTGGAATGTGATAACATGAAGAAGAGTTTCCTTAAATTAATTGTTTTTCTGTTTGTGTGTTTGTTTATTCGCTATCTCCTTCTAGACTATCAAACGCAGATAGCTGAAATTTTGGGTACCGACACTTTGAGTGGCGAAGCAGTTCATTTACTATGTGATTTTTTATTTTCTTTAGTATATGAGTGCCACAGGTTCCGTTTCAAGGGTCCGTGTCAGACCCTTTAGAGACTACCAAAATACACGTCTCTTTTATACCTGTACTTGATGTGCAATATTAATGAAATTTCGTGGAGATAATACCTTACGTATAGTAGTGAAATCAACACTGACCACATTATTGATTTCTTTGATCGATCTGTGGTAACACTTAGGCAAAATGTCCAAATTTCCATTACTGATTCCAACCAAATTTATTTCCCACATTTGTATATTACCTAATCATAAAACAGACTGAAGAATTTCAGAACAAATATTCAATTATTTCAAATCTTATTAAAACTGTTGATTACTAATAATTACAGTATACAAGCCGAATTGATTGATTTACATTGCAATTAGAAAGCTGACATCGTGATTGTAATTCGCAACAAAATGACAAAGAAAAGAGAAAAGAGAATCAACTAGTGGCTCCCAGTAACGAGCTGCCCAAATGATGAGATCGATTCACAATAAATAAACAACTCATAAAATAACAGCGTACTGCCCGTCAACAATTAGACGCAGCATGAATGTCTCAAACACACGCCAATGAAACACCGGCACAGTACGCTGCTCGTCACTAAACAAACGCTATGGGAGTCATCGGTTCCATTTAAGGGTCTCTTTAAGACACTTTTTAAGACTGGCTAATCTTTACGTCATTTTATAGCTATTATTGATATGCGATCTGTAATGTTTCCATGGAAATGGTGAAATATTGCATGTGATATTTCTTTGGTTACAATCCGAGAGCTAGCGAACGCGTTTAGTATTAATCATTGGAATCCATAGAAGGAAACACTCTCAAACAAGTAGAAAGCTCTGGGATCAACAATACGAGAGAAGTACAAGTGAGATCAAAACACGAATTGAACTAGCAACCAGCACCATAGTCAGATTGAACAAGCTTCGAAATTTGAGAAGAGTTAAATTGTGTCCACCAAGGAATAGTCTAGTTAAGGACTTGATGAGAAATGGACTCTAGACAATAAATCAACAAAATGATTAGATGTTTTCACGATAAAGAACTATACCGAAGACTCATTGGCAATATGTTCAAAGAAAGACAAATCTTCCAGTTTGGAAAAAAGGATTACAAAAAAATCATACGAAAAAAACAGAAGAGTAATTCTTCATCATGCAATGCCGTCTCCATTCTCTGTCTTCTCGGCTTTCCTTTTCAGCTTTTCAAAATATTTGCTGTTCTATAGCTACTCCAATGTTTTATATCGTCACCCCAGTGTTCTTCTCTGCCCTTCCCTGTCTCTCTTTTGTTCGATCGAGCGCTCTCCTTAGAACTTCCAAGCAGATGGCCTGTAAATCTTAGTTTTCTTTCTATGAAGTTGTTCAAATCTTTTCTTCAGTTCCCATTATTTTAATACTTTTTGTTCGAAACCTTTTCAGTCCAACTGATCTCCAGGGTCTCCTATAGCACCAGTACCGGAATGCTCTAATTTTGTTGTCAATTTCCTTATTGAAAGTTCAGTCTTCCTGCACCTTTGCACTAATAGCAGGCCCGTAGCCAGGAGGGGTGCTAAGTCCACTTCATCTATTTACGCACCTCCCCGCTAGAAATGCTGGCTACGGACCTGAATAGAGAATATATACACATATTATATATTATATATAACACATTTCCAGAAAAATCTTTTGACTTTGCAATTTATCTTTTGACTAAACTGACGCATTTACTTATCATCCGTAATCCATGTACCAAGGTATTTGTACTCTTTTACCATTTCCAGTAGTTTTTTATGATTTTTAGTTGTTATAATTTCGTTTTCTTGCGTTAAGCCACATTCCATACTTTTTACAGACTTTTTCCAAACTGAAACGCTTGGCCCGTTATACCAACCAAAAGATGCAGATTGCCTTCAGGACTATACCAAGTTTGCTTCATATTTCTCGAATAAGGACCCAACTGCTACCCGCCTCAAATCCAGTGTCGACTAGAGCTGAGCTCGATGCAATTGCTGCACCTATATGGCTTACAACCACTATGGTCTGAAGAAGAAGAAGAAGGTACTAACAAAAGTATACTTTATATAAGTGCATACAGACCATAGAACTTCTCTGAGTTTGAAACTATGGTCACCATTCGTATACTCAAATTTCTGAAAGAGGTAACCATTCTCGTGAGATAACCGAACTCAGGTACTCCTAGCTTTGCCACGAGCTGGATTAATACTCTGATTAAGCACAAAATAGTTGACCCCATATAAAATACCTTTATTTGTTATTTTATCGAACTTTCATTTATTGATTTAATTTTATGCTGTATTATACTACTTTTAGTAAGGAATTGTAATTAAAAATTTTATTTCTAATTACCATAGATGATGGCTTCGTATCGCAGTATCGAATTATGCATCCCAAACATTTTAATTATTGCCCTTTGTATTTAAAACTTGTCTGTCAATATCAATAAAATTGCATTACGTTAAGAATTTCACATACAGAATACACAAATGAAAGATTATTCTACAAACCTTCAGCTGTTGAAACACGATTAGGACATGGTGCAACCAATAACATTTAAAAACGACGTATCAGCGCTGAGAATTTACGTTTATAAACTAGAAGAACGTCTACGCTCAGTATTTTTTTACTTCAATGATATTAAATATCGGAAGGATTACATTTAAATTTGTTTTAAATTACATATATGCGAAGTACAAAGGGTCGCAGTCCGAGTGGTCTAATTGCAAACCCTGAAATACTATTTATACGTAATTAAGGTCGTTGACGCCATAATGCGCGCCATTGATAAAACATACAAGGTAATATTTGTAGCTATATATTGCACAGGCTGTAGTTCACAGCAGGCAATTTCTCGCATGCCGTCAATTTTGAATATCTGATCTTCGTCTTTAGTTTTGCAAAAATCTGCGCAGAAAGTCTCAGTTAATAATATAGTAGTCACGTGTGGCTTGCTTTTTATATAGTGTGGTCAGGTGCTATATACTTTGCCTCAAGTAACGCTGTTTGGAGCTATTGATTAACAGCTTCGAGACGTCAAATGCAATGCGCGAAACAGCTTAGCCGTATCTCCCACTCTCGGAAAATCTTCCAACTTCAAGGAACTGGTTATCCTTATTGTTTTATTCTAACATCTATTATTGAACATAATAAGGGCTAACGTTCAGTCTTCTAAAACGTTGTTGAAAGAGGCGGGAAAATAAAGACGATTATTCTAAAATCACTCAAACAAAATAAGTATAACAACGTTTTAGCCAAAGTTTCATGGTTTACAACAAAGATCTATGTTGATTAGACAATGGGTAAAGGGAGGATAGTATATTGAAGAATGGTCAACGTTTCAACTGACATCATTCGTTATCAATAATAATTAATCAATATATTTTTCGTGAAACGCGTCCGTGTTTATGAAAGCTACACTATAGCAGGTGTTTTTAAGTTTGATTAGTAGCTACAGTATCTCTACTTCGTCCTCAGGATCTTCGTTCAAAAAGTTAATATAGCTTAAATTTGACTGAATTAGACCATCAAAGATAGAAAATAGTATATTTAACACCAGCCATCGTTTCGTGGAATAACCGTCCAATCTAGAGCCGAAGGAAATGAGTAAAAAGATGGCTTTATTAAGAGCTATAATCTGTTAAAATTACGAAAAGGAATAATTAATTGAAATAGTTTTGTTAAAAAGTCTAGCAAACAATGATAATACAATGTTCTACCAGTTTTGTAAACAGAAGAGGTTCTCAGTTGTATAACATTCCATAATGCCTCGAGCCGCAATGTCAGAATACCTTACTAGTAAAGATTAAGCAAGCACAGCTGAAGTCTATTTGATGACCAGTGCAAATAAACTCATTATTGAGAGCGATCCAGAAATCTCCATAACAAATAGAAAACCAACATAGCGAAATTCTTATAGTAAATTTGTCATCTTGTTCTAAAATTGATTTTTTTCAAACGATTGTTATTATTTCGTTTATTCGAAATTGTTTAGAATATTTTCCCTCACCGATAATAGTGAGAGAAATTTTCTACTCACTCAATTTGAATGATACATTTGATTTCTGGAAACAAATATTCACTAACTTGCTACGAAAGTATACCTTTTCAAGTTAGAATTGGTAATAACTAAAATTGAATTGGTCAGAAATATCATTGGTCGGTAAAAGTAAC